>JARACY010001459.1:0-58088 GCA_029255725.1 Scrobipalpa atriplicella
TCCAAATAAAATAAAACGAACTGTTGATTGACCGATTAGTCATCCGTAAGAGTGCATAATCCACGTATTTTGTTAATTTCAAAATTTGACTTGACCATCCAGTTGAATTGACCATCCAGTAGGGCATGATGGCTGACTTAAGCTATCTGAGCAATTAATCTGGGAATTAGTAAGTTATTGTACCCGCTATAATACCTCCATAGTAAACAGTGTAATCCTGAGATTAGGTGGGTTACGCTCAAACTATTAAAGAGCTAGGTCATTGACCTGTGCATGTCCAATAACGTCAAAGAGCGATTAGTTTCTGTCAGAGCAGAGGTCTGGTTTCGATTGATTGAGTTTTGGTATTTTTCATAAATTCTTTTATCATTTGCCTATGTCCGTTTCCTAGATAACATCTATCATCCTGCCAAATTTTTGCTATTTAAGCGTGAAAAACAAGAAACAAAGCTATGTTCCAATTAGAGTCAACTATCACCTTTGAACCTAGATTCCAATCACTATATATAACTAGTATAAAATAAAATAGGTAGACAGTTAGCTCTACACTTTTATACGTGGCTGAAAGGAACAGAGGTATCGGGTATCGTTTGTTAGTCAGTTCGTAACTTTCCAGACATGGTGAGACTGTGTAAGCTATCTCAACTCCAGAGAAACTGAGTCAGACAAAGTGTCGGAATTGATGAGAATTGTACTAGAAGGTGTAATTCAATATTGAGAGAGGTGGTAGCAGTTATACAATAAATTATTCTTATTTTATATATTTGAGGAGCACGTCAAATTGATTCTCTGAATTATCCAGCCCACGATCTTCGAGTCAGGCAACACACAGACGACAATACATAACATAACATAAAAAACCCTATTTGAAAACGGATAGTACTTCATTCAAACTTACACTTTCGAAAATAATCTTTTGGCCGTAATCAAGTGTATTTTCAATCAATCTCGCTCGTGTCAAATACAAGTAAACATTTTATTTACACAAAATAATATAAACACGAGGAACACGACAAGTAAACATTTTATATTGATTGTTGTATTTGACTTGTTAACAGAAAGACGTTAAACATGCAATTCAATACAAACAAAACACAAACAAGATTTGTATCGTAGGTTTTGTGTACAAAAAATACTTGATTTACTTAATTATTTATTCATGCTTTAGTATGTTGATTCTAGATCCAAGGATTTTATTCAAAAGTGCATGGCCCGATTTTCTACTATTCTTTATCAATAGGCCGGTATTTATAATCAGCACTTGAGACTGACAGCGAGTTTGAGTTCGTATCAGATATGTAATTTCAGTACATAATGGCCTATCAAATCCATACTTAATATTGCTTTCAATCTTGAGATCGCTTTATAAATACGAGCCTAACTCTCACCAAATTGAGATAAAAATAACGTATGGTTACGATTTTTATGCTCTTTATTTTAGACTGAAACACAGACGCGTCATGTTGGGTCGCCTAGCAACCCTTGTTGATATCATCCCTTGCTAACCATTGAAACTACTAATATATTATATTTTCTACAATTTGATTTCATCGTTTTAATTACAAAAGCTTCTCAAGACGACCTTTTCATGGTCCAGTAGTTCACCTCTTTTGCTGTGCGAATTTGGAAAGATTTTTGAAAGCATTAAGTTTTAACCTGGTTTGTAAGAAAATTTCAGAATTTTTTTTAACGACAAATCACAAACCGAACGAAATCTTTCTTGTCTACGAGTATACCCTGGTTTACAAATTTACAAACAAGAAGATCCACAAAATTAAACACGTTCCTTTACAAGCTGGGTACTTTTAATACGTGTTTGATCCAAGTTCACGAAGATACCTTTAGTTTGTCTTATGTCAAGCCTAAAGGCTTTGTGGAAGTAGGGTTATTCAAACAAGAAGTAATTCTGATAAAGCACATCAAATAATACTCATATCATGAGTCATGCTACAATGACATACAAATAGTTGGTTTGGGTATTGGTTCGTGATAAGTCAGAATTAATATTTTTGTTTGGTTCTGTAGGTTTATTTTTAAAATTATGAGTGAGTTGAAAACAGAATCGTTTCCTGCATTGTTCATCTAATGTTAGGACACACAATATTTGTAGATGTTTAAAGATGTTTCGGACTTTCTCGCAAAAATGCCATCTCACGCTTAAACTTAGCTGTATGTGCGCCAAGTTTCATCCCGATCCCTCCAGTGGTTGAAGCTCTATTGAGTAACAAAAATACACGTAATATCGCAATGAGCTACCTACTTAATAACATTTAGAAAATAACTTTCTACTACCTACGATAAAATATAGGGCCGGTATATAACGACAAATATAACAGTAATAATCTAGTTAGTAAGAAGAAGAGACGGTAATATATTTGAAGAGTAGTTTCGTTCCACTGGGACTTAACAACTTGCTTCTCTGTAACTTGTGAACGCACTTTTCTCTATGCTTTGTGCTCTAGGGAAATCTAGACCAAGAACACATGAAAGAACTTGTTTTTGTTTTATTATTATTACGAGATTATTACTATGAGCAAATGTTATGCCTATTATTACTTCAGTTCGTTCTGAAATGTAGCTCAAAACTTCTCAAATAATTGTAATAAATAACGTTACGTTACTACTACTCTAGGTATTCCTGAAATTTAGAAGCGAGGCTTTTTTATATTATCTTTACCTATGTTATTTAGGAAGTGCTTATTTTCCTAACAAAAACACTTAAATTCGAGCCAATCACCTCCAAATATTTTCAAAGAAAAGAATATAGAGTGTTTTAAGTTCTCAATAAATCATTTTTATTTTCAGAGTGAGTGACAAGAAACTAAATATATATAAAACAATTAATAATTTTAAAGTAATGCTTTTTTCCACATAACAAAATTTTACAACCATGAAGGGTTTTAATAAAATCGTGAAATCAAATTAAATTGAAGCAACGGTATGAATTCAACATTTTGCAGAGGTATTTGAGTAAATTGAGTGAGCTGAGAACATTTAATCGCACTAAGTTTACTTTTACATTGAAGAAAGTCTTGAAAATCCGTGCACAGTCCATTGTGCATTTTACGTGCACTTGCTCACTGTAAAAGTTATTTTGTTCGCATGTTTGTTCAGTTTACTTCATAGTTTCTTGTTAAAAGTGTACGGGAATTGTGCACTCACGCGATGTTGCAAAAGCTTTTTCAGTTTCAGAACAGTAGTTTTACCTATACATTTATGCAAAACCCGCGGATGTGAGGACGTTACTAAAGAAATATTCCAAATTGACCTATTCACAGTGAAACTCAACGATTTAATTCCATTTACTGAATGAGAGCTGTAACAGCTTCCCGGGTATTTCAATTAAACTTTGGGTTATATCCGTTTGTTTAACATTTTAACAACTTTGTAAAATACCAACCTGCCATCTTCAAATCTTGTTTGCAGATGACAATTAATAAATTAGTAACTACCTAACCTTTAACCACGTTGTAATACAATTTGGGGGTGATTTGATTGAATTAGACCCTTCGCAACTCGAAACCTTTCGACTTTTTTTGGCGTCAATTTTCTTTCTCGGAGTTTTTAAGTGTCAGTGTTTTTTGTATAAGAGAAATCTGGGATTGGTAGCCTTTTGGGTTTGTTTCAGATGAATGTATTTATGGTCTACATAATAAAATCTCTTTTCAGTACTACGTTAACTAAAAAGTGTTATTTTATCATCTAGTTCTATTGTGAATAAAATATGAAACGTAAAATATGTTTATTGTAAAATATAAAGGTTAATTAACTTAATATTCACGGGGTAGCCACTTGAACAGCAAAAATGAAGTCTAAAGTTTATAATAAGAAAATGTACAATAGAAATCTCAGTAAGTATCTTTAGTTTTCTTCTGTGTTATTTTCTATCTCAAGTTGTCTACTACTAACTGCCTAAAGTACCTTTTTGTTACAGTGCACTCAACTTTTTAACGAAGCATCTTTTTTGATACTTAAAAGTCGATATGTTCTTCTGCATTTTTACATAGAGCATAGATTCTCCCTGGGCGGGAAATTATAAAAAAAGTAATACAATAAACAGCAGCAGTTAACCTAATTAATGATTTCATCTCATCATCATTAATCATTCTCTTGCCCTTATCCCATTTATTTGGGGTCAGTGCAGTGTGTCTTCATCTTCCATTCATCCCTGTCAGCTGTCAACTCTGCACTCACACCAACTCTAGACATATCTTCTTTGGTCATCCTCTCCCAACATATCCATCCACATCCAAATTCATAATTCTTTTGCCTATATGACAAATATATGACAATACAACTATCAATTCGCAAGATTAGTCCTTCATCCTTGATTAGTAGATTTAAGTAAGTATTCCGAAGTAGTAGGATGTATAAATTTCATTGCTAATTTTTAATGAAGATCCGTTTTCTTATTTAAAAATATTGATTTTACGATTCCGAGTACGCATTTAACAAAGTTACACACTAACTAACTAATTTCCAACTTGAATGCATTTACCTCCACATTCCGTAGCTTATATCTACGCTCCGTAGCAAACTGCTACGCTTCAACAGCTACTTTCGCTCGGCGAAGCACTAGCATCTACTAGCTTTTATGTTCTCGTACTCCATACTTTGAATCAACTCAGAGTATTGCTACTCTAACTAAATAAATACTTTGGATGCCAATTCTCTGCTGGCACGTAGAAATTCATACGGAATCAAGGTACTCGTCGTAAGAAGTGATATTACCTAAAAGTAATTTGCAGAACTACGCACGAACTCGAGGCCAAAGTTGCGAATGTGAGGTGGAAACATTTTGCTCCCTTGAAATTATATTTTACGTGTTACATTTACGATAACTGTTTGCTATACGATAATCTTTCAACGGAATGGAGGTTTACGGCGTGAAATAAAACAAAACGTCCGATATTTATATTTCATTCATTCGTAGGTACATAATAATACACTCGGCTACTCACTTGTGGGCTTAGAAAAGTCCGTTATCGATATTTTTGCCATAAAATGAATTAAATATAAAAAAAAATTCCTTACACAAAATACCCCTTAGATCACAACTTCACAAGTTGTATGAAGAAGATTTTTTAAGGCAGTAAGGCTCGTATTTATACAGCGATCTCAATATTGAGAGCAATATTGAGTGCGGATTTGACAGGTAATTTTGTACTGGAAAGACATTTCTAATACGAACTCAAACTTGCTGTCACTCTTAATTGATTATAATTACGGGCCTAAGTAAGCAAGTTTCAAGTTCTCAACTTCAGAGGGCAATGGTTAGTAATGGGTTGTACCAGGTTAAAGAGCTATTAGATGGATCATCGAATTGCTAGTTGAACTGACTTACATGATTAGTTATAAATATATTTTCTTGTTTAAAAGAATCATCAAATATTTGCTTTGAGCTATGAAGAAGCATAAAATGGACATTAATTTGTTGAGGTCGGAGGTCGGGCGTTGTTGACTCTAGAAAATATTTACAGTAGTCTGTACAACGCAAGTAAAAAAGTATTATATAGTATATTTAGAGTAATTTTATAAAGCAGCTGTACAACTGTGTACCCGTCGTCGCAAAACGGGAAGTAAACAAAAGAAAAATACTAGGAAAACATTTTGCCGAGACTAATTTTGTTAGTTTAATTATTATTCCTTTTTCATCCACAGCTGAACTTCTTTAAAAGTTTTAATTTCTTACTTTTCATATTAATCAAATATTATTGATTCAATGTTTAAAGTTAAAACAACTTTTTTAATAGAAATCCATAAAAATCTTTCCGATTTTGTCACAAATGCAGTGTAATGAGTTTTCCATGGGACAAACATTATTTATTAGTTTTTTCGTAAGGAACATAAATAAAAAAAAACACCTTATTTACCTTTATATAGTCCCTATCTTTTTGCAAACCTGGTATTTTTATATAACCTCCCTTTTACCTCTGAATTTGCATTTTAATTTAAAAAGCGTAGCCAAAAGTGACAAAAATATTTCGTTCCTAGTCTTAGTATATAAATACTTTTACCGGTTACTCTTTGATTACGGTAATACGGTGTTTCTATAAAATTAAATAAAAACGTATTATTTGTCTAAAATACTCATTCTTTGATGCTATAAATATCAATAATCTGTGCTTTAAAAAGTAAGAGTACTTATTAAATTTAAGCGTCATACTTATTTTATAACATCTTGAATAAATATAAAATAAATATATACTAAATGGTAAATGTTTAAGAATTGGCTAATAAAAATGAGGTAAATATTATCATATATCAAATAACCAGCTAATAGTCCACCGCTTTTGAAAATTTTATAAATATTGTAATTCCACTTTTATATCTCGAGAACATAATGATTTATGAACCATAATAGTAAATGCGTAGCGTAATTCTTTAAAGTTCGTTGTTTTATTTTTTTAGATTAATAGCAACAAAAAGATAAACAATCAATCAGTTTCAAACAAACTATTTAACCCCTTTTTGCCATCTTGTACCTTAATCGTTCGGTAGACCATTAAGAAAACAATTACAAACATTAAAATGTGAAAAACCGAAGACAAGCACACTAACTCTTTGAAAAATGCCAAAAATCACCTCAACTTAGGCTGTTGTTTTTTTAACTATTTTCGTTAACACGTTCTTTCGCACAACCGCATGTAGTTTGCAGTACGATAAACTCATAAAACTGTCTCTCTATTAGCTTGTCAATTAGAACTCACCTCTAGACTTCAACCCAGGATGAGTCACAATGGAAGTTCCGCGGAACATTCATCACTGTCATCCTCCTAAACAGATAACTAACAAAGTGATGTATGGAGTGAATCCACTGTGAAACGAGACTGTACCACGCCGCTACACGTGAAAATGGAAACGCGGTATTTGTGTTTTAAAATTTGCACGTGAAAAATGTGTCGCTCGAAACAGTGCTCGCGTAATTGATGTTGAAATGAATTTTACAAAAATACACGTATTTTTTACTTTTTGTTGGGTAGTTATCTAAATTTCGGGCCAAACAGAGGTATCAAAAACAAGCAGATTACGAACAGAGGCAGATAGAGGTACACCGGATATAACTAATAAGTACAGCGGCGGGCCTTTTAAAATATTCTAGTGCTTACACAATGAGATACAAAAAGACACTAGCGCGGCTAATCAGAATATGTTTGTTATTCGTGAGATCTAAGATTTGTTTCATGGCATAGTACCTATCCTCCCATCAGATCACAGCATAGAATTAAGAATACTTACTTCAGCCGCGGCTTAAGAAATTTTATACGTTATAAGTAATTAATATTAAGTAATATTATACCTTATAGTTATTTGATACCTATTCAATTATTTCGTGGCAAACGACCTATTTATAATAGATAATTTAATATGAAATAATTCCTAATTAATCACATTACGATACTCAACACTACTTGAGATATTGTATTTCAATCCACTTACGTTCTGGTTAGTAACCACATGTGTACTTACCTAATTACTGTTGCTGAGGGAGAGATTTACTAGTATCGCTTCTCTAAGCTTAAGATCTCTATCTTTAAGTATTATATATCGGAGACAGATAAATTCCTTAATATTATGCCTCGTATTAATAATTTATGTCGACGAAGAGACGCTGTGTTAGCTAGTATGATTGTTTTGATCAAATCTTATTGTTAAAATTAAAAATATTTTTGCAATGTTTTCTTTGAACAATCTATCTTCAAAATTTATGCCACTCCCTATTCAGGAAAGATCGGTAAATTTCATCATAAGTACTACCAAAACCGCATGTCCAGTCCAAGGAGCATCGTATCATATTGTGTGAAGCCTACGATAAATCTCAAGATAAAGAGGCCTGTCTACGTCGCGGGAACGTTTCTGGCATTCCGTCGTCGTGCGGCAGTCTAGCCATTGATAAATTGTTTCCATTCCTTCAGAAACGTTTATCCTACGTAATATAATATTTTATATTGACATAAGGTTTGTTGAAGTGGGCCAGTCATGGGGACAGGCTAAGCCTGCAGCGCCAAGTTCTAAAAAAATATAGAAATCAAATCAAATGACGTTCGGCAATCTGGGCTAAATCTGTGACACCTCGATCAAGGAGCAGTATAACATTAGCCTAGATATTGTACTTTCGTATAATTTCCGGCGTAGGTACCAATCCCAACTTCAAAGTAGAATATCCCAGTACTACTTCCTGTAGTGGGAAAAATAAGCATTTTCATAAGCGGAACTCAGATGGAAACACAGACAAAAGCAATTCCGAAAGTCATTCTCTGCGTTTTCATAACGACTGTGCTGTAACATCTCAAAGGATTATGTGAAGTCTCTGTCTTAGAAGCTACTCTGTATTGTAAGCATAATTTTTTACAGAAAATGGACAAGACTTTTGTGCCCAAAGAGTTTTGCATGCGGTTAAAGTTCTCAGGTGATTCAAAAAATGCTTTGAATATCAAACGTTCTTTGCATGTTAAAGATAAGTATGAAATAACAGTATTTTTGTGTAGTTTTATGATAAAACTGAAATAGTTTTTTGCCCTCCTGTTGTCTAATTTTCGTAAGAATTTTTTATACGAATTACTTTTTACGCTGTGTCTTAAAACGTGGGCATAATGATGAAATACTGCACAGTATGGTTTCCGTCAATCATAAGACGCGGGTCAAGAAAGAAATATGTAACGCTCTGCTCTTAGTGAAATGCTTTTCATATGGTAACGGTTTTTCCTGAACCGTAATAAAACGTTTCACATGTCGTGCGCAGCGCAGCGGCCCGCGTGCGGTCGGCATGAAGCTAAATTGATGGGTCACTCCATCGCCAATGTAATGGTCCTTCAAAACGAACGACCCCTGGCCAGTAAGTGAAATTCACGTTTGATTAGCTTTTACTCTACGGCGGTGTTTCAACGAAAGTGCTGGCCCCATTCGGGCCCTAAAAGAACCTAGACAATTTGAGGTTCATATTTTAAGGGACTCGAAAAATTCTAATTCGGCAGCTAATAAGTATACCAAATAATCAAGCAACTAACGATAAAAATACTTACTAATAAAAATATTGCGTGATATAAAAAAATCAACGCAAGCAGGCTAAGATTTTTTTGTGTTACTCTTGTTATTATTATCATAAATAAATAGCACTTGAAAATGCTTCAACATTATGGAAAACTTGATTTCAATGAATAATAGGAAATTTACTGAATAGACAAGCGCACAATACAAATACTTGAGTACTTCTACCCTTTATGGAGGATATAAAAGGGTGCTTCAATTTCTATGGATTCTGACCAGCGAATAATAGTAAAAAAGGTAGGTATTGTGAAGTCAGCGGAAAGTCTCGTAACTCAGACACTTGAGTTGACGACGGGTTGACCTGAGATCCCGATTTATTGGTATATTTTCCATACAAAATGATCACTTCGATCAGATGACTCAATGACATTTTTTTTTTCGAGGTGTAATATTTTTTAAATATTTTGATGTGATTGATCATAAATAGTTAGTTACCAAAACACACCCTAAGCTACTTAGATATAGCAATTAATTCATATCTGACTTGACTGCATAAATTTTCATGCTTAATGAAACAATTATTATGATAATTAAATCTAATACAATTTTCCAAACAAAGGACTCATGTGACAATAAAGTTATAAATTAATTCTTATTTCGTTACAAAGCACGTTTATTACCTAGTCTGTCTAGAATTAATTAAGATTTCATGAAAGATTATTTACGATTTCATGCCTCCTTGGAAACAGGGGGGATAACAATCTAGGAGTGAAATGTGAACATGCGGGGGCAAATGTACTCACCAAACTTAGCTCTTTTTCAGTTGCATTACACTATGATTGCGTCAGCCAATAGCAGCCAGAAAATTTCACCTCCTCCCGCACCATAAAGCGGTGCGTTGTGTCCACAGAAGAGTAAATGCTAGCGCAGCGACTTCTTAAATCAGTGGTTGTGTCTCGAACAAAAAAAGTATGAACGCTCACTCATTAGGATAAGTCGACCTCCTTGCCTATTTACGAACGCTCTCTCTACATTTTCACTTCAACTTGTTCAAGAAAATCTAACTATAAATTTTAAGGATTCAGAACACGATAGGACATACTCTCTTGCCACCAGGATACTGTCTCGGAGACAAGAAATTACCGTCTTTTTGGCTTCATAGCGGAGATTTTATATCTTCATCTTACGAACATTGACTTCTGATTCCAACAAGTTCCCGTATTTTAAACGCGTCCATTTTCCAAACTTTTATGTGTATCATTCGAAATTTATTTTCCATAACGTCATCTCCCTTATTTTAAAACTATATTTATAACACTAAGAATAGAATTTAAAAGTCGTTTAAGTTATTTCAGAATACCAAAAATCCTTTTGCGCTGCTATATACCGAACAAATTGTCATTGGATCGTCTCCAAGACAATGTCCGTTATAGAGCTGAAACAAATAAACGACATCTTGTTATATCGTTCACAATAAATGTGCAAAATACTGTTGTACATGCATTCAGCTTCACCCACATTATAACATGAGATGTTTTGCAAGAGACGTGAAAAAATGCGTGAGTATCAATATCAATTTTCAGAATACAATGGATTTGGCGTAAAAGCCGACATCTCGCGCAACAAACACACAGCTCGTAGGTACAGCTAAATTTCACAATTTCCTCCCAAGGGTGAAAATGTGAGGGACTTTCTAGAAAATGAATTGAATTTCAAACGTGAAAACCTCGTGGTTAGGGGACATCCATCAATGTCAATAGTAAGATAAACGTGGCGTGATGTTGATGCATAGACTTGGATGCTGCGGAACAGGTAGACGAAAATAGTAATCAATTGTTGTAAAGTATTTCTGACCACTGTATGCTTTTTCTCTAGCGTAGTTTGGCTGGAAGGAATTTCTTTTATAGAAATATGATTAACCCACTTTGTTTCCTGTGGTGTGCAGTATAAATAATGATTAAAAATACTAAAAAAAATAGGTTAAAATAACAAACCTGCTGTAAAAATCAGCTAAGGGAATCAAGGGTTTCAGTGTATTGCAATTTAGGCGATGGGCTGACAACCCGCCACTATAGCAATACACATAATCATCATCTGTATTAGCCCTCGAAACTTGTCAGACGTGGTGGAACAACCTATGTTTAGGTCGTTTTTGCTCTGCCTACCCCATTAGGGATAAAGGCGTGAATTTATGTATGTATGTAAAATAACAAAATAATGACTGCACGAACAAGACTTTAGGTCTTTCTTATCTAATTAGGTGAAAGAAAACTTCTTCAAAATGGCTTGTTTGTAAGAACAACATCTAGGAAACTAAAAGTTCTAAATAGAGAAAAAATCAATAGGAAAGAAAAGAGCCTACAACTTTTAATTAGATTAGTTTACTTTCTTTTGTAAGCAGCCTACGTCATTAGCTAATTACCACACAAGTTGGAAAGGACTGTAATAGCCTTGTTCTCACTCTTTCTTTGTAGATACAAAATATTTATGTCGTTACTTTCTTCGCATAATATATTATGCGAGATACCGAGAGCAATTTGGTAAGAACACGGCTTTACCAAATCTCAACTAAAATAACTGCCGTATTTTACTGTTTTCTCATAATATTCAATGAATGCCTATTAGGTAATTAACCAATTTTACATTTTTCCTTTGAATTCTTTAAATTCAAAATCGTTGAAAATTTTTCAAGCGCATTTATTAAAACGATTAAGCAAAAGTTTTGATTCGTTAAAGGCACACTGGCACAAAGACTGAAAAAGAGCTCGTTGCTTACAAAGAAAACCAGTTTAAACCAGTTAGGCATTACACGGTTTTTCAAACCAATTTTAAAATTCAGTTGCTCTTTTTGACGTTAGTTTCTGGAAAATCTTCCATTTTTAAGTGCTTCTTAACTCGCCTCTTTCCTTCTTTTTTTTCTACCTTACTGAATGATCGAGATAAATTTGTGGGCTATATTTATAATTCTGTAGTGGAAGGTTAACAGCTTATCACCAAAATTTCTTGGCACCAAGACCATCATTACTTATAGTGCGGCGAGCGCCTCTTAAACACTACAATCTCTCTAATTTTTTTAAAGAATGCCTAAATCTCAACTAAAATAGCTGCCGTCCCTTTCTGATCTGTTGTTCACGGAGTTAGCAATCTATAACCCCCTATTATTTATCTATGCTCATGATGATATATATCTCATGTTCAAAGTGACAGGTATGGATTCTTATAACTTAGTTAATTAATTAATTTGTGACGTTAGCAACGCCCTATCATTGTCTTTTTTATCACTCCCAACTAAGTAGTCTTTCGCGGCCTAAACAACGATTGAAAATGTTATGTAATTTCAAGATCTTTTCACCTGTTGTAATTCACCTCTTGCAATAAATGATTGAAATTGAAATTAACTAAAATTCATAACAATAGATTGTAAATATGAATCGTGTCAAACTGGATTCAGTTATTTGTGTTAATTAGCTTGATTGTTGATTTACGTGATGACTAAATGGCCTCAATTATGCATACTTAATTGATGTCCGTTAATCATAGTTAGTTACTGCGGTCCAATTCAGCAGATTTACTGACAGTTTTAAATATTCCCATTACCAATGAAAATATTTTATCAAAAGTAAGTATTATAAAAAAGTCCTGTAATCACTCAATGTTGTGAAAAGTGAATAACGAACAATATTCTTTTTAATAGGTATGATTCCAATTATCTAATACAACATTTTGATTTGAATAAAATATAGGTGCAAGGGACAGCTTCCCACAGACTAATCTCATAGAATTTAAATAACTGAAAAGTATTAGGTAAATTTTAATGCAAGATTTTTAAAGGAAAATAGAAGTAAACATATTTCATTTTGAGGATGTATTTATTTTTAAAACTATTTTGAATGTCGTTGTTTCGGTTATACCTAAGCGACACATTTTAACGTTTTCAAATCTACTTACACAATGTTGCAAATCAAACATTTAAGATTTTCAAATTATGTTTTTTTTTTGGGAACCTAAACAAAATCTACGGAGAAAAAGCCAACTCAGCGTGATGCACGTATTTTATAACGTTCTTTATAGTTTTCCGCTAGACTTTTTCCCGGGTTTTATTATCATGTCCTAGAAAGCGTACACCTCAGACAAGCTTTAAAGGTGGTGTTAAACTCCCATTATTCACGCTGCAACGCGTGGCTCACGTAACCAGTGGTTTACGGGTTTATCACCGAAACCGACTCGCGTATCCACTGAAAAGTTTTAGAGTAAGTAAATGACATGAATTGGCAGTATTTTTTTTTTAAACTAGTGGTGCGCTCCGAATGTTCACCTGCGTTTTCTCCTGCGTAAGTACTACCGAATATACAAAAACAGTCTTTTCAGATATCTCATACACTATCATTATCATTTTCATTCCGCTATGCTTTTTTTTTCTATCAGCTATGTTTGCACATTATAACGGTTTTTGGTGATTCTGGTGACTTACTACAGCAATACGATCTGAAACGCCTTTAAAATTTGTTGTTAGGTCGTCAACGCTCTGTCTATCCCAAAAGGCATGATTTTTGTGTGTGTGTTTGCGTGTGTCTGTGTGTGCGCGTGTGTGTCCGGAAAACATTTATCTATTTTATCGTGTATACCCACGAACTCTGCAAACAGTTCATAATGTCCTTCCTGCGGGATTTCCGGAAACGAGTCAAAGTTTAATAAAATTGATATTCCGCTAGTATTGCTCAAACCTAAGCGACCGTTTCAACAATCCTGATGCCCATAGGCTAATGCGTCTGCGATGTAAGTAATTTACAGTTCAACTGGGATCGTGATAGTATAACGGTTTAACCCCAATCTATACGTATAAATTGTAATTTTCTTATAAAATTAAGAATTGTTGCTATTCGAAAGCAAAGTGTTTTATTTTATCTCGGACTATAAGTACCTACTGCCCTCGGTGGGCTCAAGCAGAGTCCAAAAACCTATATGTAACTAATTAAGTATTGTCGAACTGTCAAACACCCCTCGCGTAACAAATAAATCTGTTTACGTTTTTGCCTAAAATACTCTCCCACTAATCATCACAACAACAAGACCTACTCTAATCACAAGAATTTCAAAGCATACCTACCGGAGTAAAAAAAAAACGCTGACCAAAACTTGAGGGTGTGAACCTACCTGAAAACTGAGCAACTTTTCCCAAGGAATATTTATAGGTCGGAATTCATGAAAAAAGATAAAATTGGCCGAACCATACAAAATTCCTCGAGTCGCTGACATAATTTTGTATGGATGGGCCAATATTTTTTTCTAATGTTTCTTGAGGAAAGTTGTTGTTATTATCCTTGAAGATAATATTTAAATATGTTTTACAAAGAAAATGTTTATTTAATTAACAATCGTTCACTGAAATATTGAGCTTGGTTTTTGTTTTCCTATTTAAACCTGTGCTTAAACACAGAGTTTTCAAGACATCGTAATCGATGTAGGTGTTTGCCAGAATTAAGAATTTCATTTAAGTTTTCGAACGTAAAAGCTACTTCGAGTCAGCAAATCCTGTATTTCCAGAAACGAACAAATCTTTATCAAACTTTCAGTTTTCTTTAGAAAAGTTCCCAACTTTCCAATCTTTTTAGGAATATACTTTTTGCACTGCTTTGGCATAAAAAAAACTTGATTGGATAGGGCATTGCTACCAAAACTGACCTTTCTCGATAAATTTCGGTATGCCCTCAGTATTCTTTAAGAAATTTTCGCCACCAAAACACAACGTATCGACTTCCTTAAATCTTTTCCGGTGAGTTGAACACGAAGGAAAATTTATCGTTTCGGAGTGCATGTAATTCAATTAGCTGATATCGTCACCTTTAGTTGATTGAATTATTATTGCATTATTGCGAGCTAGGTACGAGTATATAGTAAAAATGAACTGCATTTTTGGTCAAAATTAAATATAGAATGGATTTGCATTTTTTTTACAAAGTCTTGATAAAATTAGGAACCAAACTACATCAAGGAAAATTATTGATATTTATAAAAATAATAAATATAAATAACCTACAGATGGTAAAAATGTAAAAAAGTCAAGAAAATAGAAGAAGTTGTATGAGGCGCGGTTGAACGGTCTCGTGGTGGTCTCGTCTCTATTTATTAATTTAAATTTTCAATTTCCTTCTATCACGCGCCTGTCATCGGCTGTTTTTCCACTAGACGACACAGTAACGGCATGATAACGATACCGTCACCGAGGCTTAGGCGATACCGTGGCTTTGTTTTTCCACTAGGACGACGGTAATATCGTCGACGATAACGTCCACCTAGTTCCTATCTGAACGCACACACACACACTTATGCTTCGTACGAATACAAAACACGATACAGTTTGGAGGGCGTCGACGATACTGGTGGGAATTAATGCCGTGCCGTTGCCGTGCCGTCAAGTGAAAAAGCGTGCCAAGTAATATCATTGCTTTTCATACATTATCTCTTCCACGATACCGTCTACGACACCGTGCCGTTGCCATTGCCGTGGACGTGCCGTTAAGTGGAAAAACGCCCATCGTCTATCGAAAATAGTTGAATGTCAAGGAGAGTCCTAGCACAGTATAATAAAATAGTCCCAGACTAGTGTTAATTTTCAGGCTCAGATATCTTCTCAATTACTTCGTTTCTAATGAAATTACTAGAACACATTTTATTTGCCTTTTTACTGACAATATCAATTAAATAAAGTAAACATTTTTTTTTATATATCCTTAAATTATGATTATTTAATTTGGGTGTTACGTACATATAATCACGCCTTTATCCCTAATGGGGTAGGCAGAGCATAAACAACCTAAACATAGGTCGTTCCGCCACGTTTGACAAATTTTGAGGGTTATTCCAGATGGATCTGTATATTGCTATAGTGACAGCGTGTCAGCCCATCGCCTAAATTACAATACTGAAACCCTCGAATCCTTTAGACAATAAAAAAAAACAGAAAAAAAAATCTTACTGCTCAAAGGTTATATAGGTATAGCCTGTAATGGGACTCTAATGAAATCTTGTTATCTAGTTAGACGAACTTTCATAAAGTTAAGAGCATCTTGACTCAAGTTAGAAGATATAATGGGAGCATGACGTTACAAAATAACTAATGGATAAACGGTGTTAGGAACTTGGATTTCTTAAACGAATTTTATAAAATATATAAAAATTTACGTACTGTGTAGGTAGGTATGTATGCCTTTATGTATCTGTACATGATTCCTTTTTATTTTTATTTACGACTCATACATTTTTATACAAAGAATCATTTGTCGCACCGTGTCGCATCGCATCAGCTACATTTAAACTTTGAATTTTATGAAAATATACATGTATACCGTCATACAGTCAATGGAAAAATCTATTCCATTTGCCATAATGATTACATTAGTATTAGGATTTAAATTAAATTAACCTAGAAATAAATATCTATATAACGTATCTTTCTCCTATAATATACGTACGAACGTACGTACCCAATCATAATATTAAAAATTCAAGCGAGATTCGACGGTAAACTGTTGTTAGAACTAAATATTACGCAAATTTTCTTCCAGCTTAGCTCGGAAAAGGGACAGGTGAGCAAGAGCATACGAATTGAATTAACCAAATCTCTTTGATGAAATTCGTGTTTGTCAGAAAGTTGCTTAAACTGAGAAATAATTATCAGCACAGGCGCTGCTTCTCGTATAGATACTATTATTTATTCATTTTATGATTTTTCATACATACAACAAAAATTTAATTAAACCAAAAATAATAATAAAAAATACAAATTGTAGAAGAAAAGAAAGAAAGAATTTGGTAGAACAAAATAAAGTGGTCTTAGATAAAAGCTAGATAAAGATAGCAATTTATTTCAGGAAATTTGTTTGTATAGAACAGGCGACTCTTGAGATCAGGGAAGTTTTGTATGGGTCCTACTACACACTTGAAACATTCCATATTATATCTAGAAGTCACCACTTTACTTAAACGTTTATTTTTATTTAAGTTTTCCATCAAAGAAATAAATTGTCTTAATGGCAAGCAGCGTAGTTTGTTTGACTTTCGTGTGCTCTAAACTTTCTTATTTGGAATAATTTCCATATTTTTCTTCAGCAATTTTACTTACTGCAGAGCTTTCCGATACATTACGCAAATGGGGAAAATTTTGCTTTTTTTCAAGGAACTAATTTGAGTATTCTATATAAGGAACTGAGTATTGAAAAATTAAAAAACGATTTTCAATTTACAGACTGGCCATCGAGTGATTTTTTCTTACTTCGGTGCTCACAAAACGTTCTCATTTGAAAGTTTTTCTATCGCAACCGCAGCAAATATCCCTGCGGAATGGTCGACAAATAACTGCAGTTTGTGTGCGACCTAACTGCCCGAGGTTAAACCGCCATTTGTAAATCGTAGCCTGAGTTTAGGGTGGTGGAACCCTAATTTAGCTGCACTATTGTTGAGCTAGAACTAAAAATTACACATTTCTTGCAGTTAGATATTTAATGATTCAATTCACGTAGCAAGGAAGGATTTCACTCTTTTATTTAATAAAATATTAAATTGATTGAGTCGTAGTAACCACGTAGCAACTGGCTACGAAGTTGCCACAAACGTACGTAGCTCATACACAGAATAATGGGAAAAAAAAACTAATTTACTTCTTTTTTCAATCTTTGTTGCCCAGTTATCAGCTAATATACGTCCTCACGTGGTCCTCACCGACGAGCCTGATCTTTGTTGTAAGCTTTTTGTATCTTTGGGCAGTATTCTTCAAATAGATTTTTATTACAAGTAATTTACTGGCTGTCTGGCTTAGCTTTATGGTCCATAAGACTTAAGGCGTAGACCGCAGACACCTATTTATTTTTTTATTGCAGCGCATGTAGTTACACAAAGCCCGATTTTTTTTGAAAGCCTACTAATAAAGGGTCGCCATATATTATTTTTTCTTTCTTGAGCTGTTAAGTTTGTCCAAAGTACTTGATTAACTTTTATTGCTGTTTTCATTAGTTTTATTTTTATGATAGGTTGAACCCTATTTTCTTGATATAGAATGACCTTTTCATACTGATTCGCTCTCTCTCTCTCGCACTCGTATCGTTACATCTTCGTCTAAAAATCCATCATACTTCATCGTTCGAAAATCATCAATAATCAACTGCGCCCCCAGCATGTTGGTATCTTATAACCAACAGCAAATACTATGCAATATGCAAACTTTTTAATTATTACTTTTTTTATGATATTCTTATGTCTTTGTTCTTCTATTTCGTATCTTCAATGATGTATGGTGTGTGCTTACATAAATAAATTTATTTCTTGTGAAAAATTAGTACTTTCCTGTCTTGACCATCTCCTAAAGCTATAAACATGGTCCTTCGGCGGTAAATTCAAATATTCCAGCGCGGAGACTGGTTGCGGCAGAGAAAAACTTCGGCTGGCAAGGCGCTACACTTTCGCTACGGCTACGCTGCGAGTTCACACGGAGCAAAGGATTTATACTCATAAAGCTAAGCATACATCCAAGATTATTTAACATCATAGGAAGAGCCATTGGGCAATTTTTCGGCTAGCTACGATTTTAAAAACCACCATTTTGTGTATTGGTTGGTTTCGCTAAGCTGCAATCCCAAGAAAAATTTCGAGCGACGCAGCAAATTTTTTCGCTACCTATATTATTCGAAGAATTCGTCGCTCGCAAGGAAGATTACCTATATTTTCAACAAATCATTTCGTGTTCGATTTTGTTTCGCACAAATACCTATTTCGAAACGAATCGCTACAAGCTACAACGCGCATGATTGGCCTACGAGTTACGTCAACTAGACGTCGGACGTTTGAATGTGAAGAGAACGCTACTATTTCAAGAGTTTCAAAAAGGTTTCAAACAAATCAAGCTTGAAGACTTGAAGTTGCTCCATTTTTTTTTCTTTTTTTGTCTGACAACTATTGTCAAATATTGTTTTGTATTTTTTTTACATGAATTTTGTAGTACAAAATTTTTAAAAATTCCACAATTTTAAGGTAAAATAGTATTCTGTTGTGAGGTAGGCTTATTGTTCAAAAGAGCTATGAATTTAAGTGAGGAGGATATGGAGAAACTGAAGTTTCTCAAAACCCGGCGATCATATGAAAAATCGTCAATTACCAGAATAAATACGTTTGTAAGTTCGGAGGAGGATGTTCGGGCTTGTTCGTTGCCTGTTTTGCAGGCCAAGAGGCAAAGGGCTATCGAATCTTTTAAGGAATATGAGGATTTTAACAAAAAAATTCTCGAATTTGACCAAAATGATGACGAGGACGTTGCTTCCTATGAAAACAAATATTTTAACATCATTGGTGTCCTTGAGGATGCTATAAACAAAACGTCTGCGCCAGTTTCTGTGCCTATATCTGTGACAAATAATGTGGAAAGTGTTTCTGCTTCTCGGACAAAGTTACCGACCATACAGATTGGTAATTTCACAGGTAAATACAGCGAGTATATTCCTTTTATGAATCTTTTCAACGCTATAATTCACAAAGACAAATCCCTTGACAAGATTCAAAAGCTATATTACTTGCGCTCTTTTTTGCAAAAGGAGCCCTATGATATTATAAAAAATCTTACGCTGAGCTCAGAGAGTTATGATGAGGCTCTTAGGTTGTTAGATGAGAGGTACAATCATAAGTTTAAAATCATTAATGAACACATTAACTCTCTGCTTGATATGAATGCTCTGTTCAAGTCGTCCCCATGTAATTTGCGTGATTTTGTATCACAAGTCAAGCAGTGCTTGGCTGCTTTAAAAAACTTAGATGTGAAAACTGAAACATGGGACCCTATTATCTTATCTATTTTGTACCGCAAATTAGATACCTACACATCCCGGGCCTACCAGCTTGAAAGGAATGACCACTCTGATCCGACTGTCGCCGAGTTCCTACAATACTTGGATAAGAGGGCCTTGGCTTTGGAGAATGTGGAGCCGGTTGCTTCTGGCCAAAGCGGTCATAGGCCAAATCATACCCAGAAGACCGTGCTGAGCATTGCAGGCGTCGCTACACCTGGACCAAGACCGTGCACATATTGTAAGTCTACCGATCATAAGATGTTTGCATGTAAAGTTTTTAAGGTCTTACCCTTTACAGACCGTATCAAGTTTGTTAATGATAAGGGATTCTGCGAGATATGTCTAGGCGACCATCGTGGCAAGTGTAAGTTTCACTTTAGGTGCAGTGTATGCAAGCAACCACATAATACATTGCTGCACAATGATTCAGCCCCAGAGAAGGAGAAGATTACTTTGCTATCGCAATCTGTAACAAACCAGGTTTTGTTACCAACTATAAAGGTTAAGCTGTTTTCACAGAGTGGTCAGGAGGTACACATCAAGGCTATTTTGGACTCCGCTTCGGAAATTTCCTTAGTCACCAGTAGGGTGGTAGAGCTTTTGGGTATAACCCCTAATATGGACAGTACTACAATACTAGGGATTAATGAGACAAAGAGTGCAGCTAATTATTCTGTGCCTTTAGAGGTTTTTTCAGCAGTTACACCCTATAAGGTGTCATTAAACTGCAGTGTAGTTAACGTTATTCCTCGGCGTCCCCACAGCCAAATTGATTTGGCTTCAATAAAGATTCCTGATGGAGCTATTTTAGCTGACGCTGATTTTGATAAACCATCCGATGTGCACATGTTAATCCAGTCTGATGTATTTTTCCAGGCGTTGATTCTGGGGCAGCAAGATGCTTCCCAGCAACCTGCTTCGCAGTCTGAGCCCGGAGCTCAGCAACAACACCTGCAACCAGTCATGGTAAACACAAAATTTGGTCTTGTCGTTGGTGGCTTTGGTGGTCCAATCAGTAAGAAGGATGATTCAAGTAAGATCTCACTTTTATGTGTTAATTGCGAATCAAATGTAAATGAAACTTTACATAATTTTTGGAAAACCGAGAGTGTTCCAGAAAAGTTTATTGAAAATATCTCAGAGCAGGAATTGTGTGAAGAGATTTTTCAGACAACAACTATTCACAAGGATAATAAGTTTCAGGTTGATTTGCCCTTAAAATTGCCTTTAGATGAGATTAATGATGCTCTTGGCAATTCTTTTGATTTTGCATTATACAGATTTCTAAATCTTGAGAAAAAATTACACAAAAATATTAACTTACTCTCAGCGTATGATAAATTCATTAATGAATACGTTGAGCTAGGACATGGACACTTTGTTGATTTCAGTTCATTAGATTTCAAAAATGATCCCTTGCATTTCTCACCGCATCATGCTGTTTTTAATGAGAATAGTAAGACTACAAAAACGCGTGTGGTTTTCGATTTTTCCATGCAAACGGATAAAAAGATTTCGCTTAATGACATTTTGCTAAATGGCGGTTCTGTCCAGCAGGAACTCTTTGATATTATGCTTCTTTTCCGTTTAGGCGAGTATACATGTTCCACAGATATACGCAAAATGTTCCGTTGTGTTGAAGTTAATCCCAAGCATGCTAAATTGCAAAATATCTTGTGGAGAAGTAATCCTAATGAGCAAATTAAGGTAATACAGCTGGATACTGTATGTTATGGTCAGAAGAGTTCGGGCTATCTTGCCACTCGCTGTTTACTTGAGCTTGCTAATAAGTATGAAAGTGATTATCCGCTTGCTTCCTATATTTTAAAATATTGTACTTACGTTGATGATGCATGCTATTCACACTCAGATTTAAATGTGGTTATTGAGGCGAAAAGGCAGCTTCGTGAGTTATTGGGTAAAGGGAGTTTTCACACACATAAATGGGCATCAAACTGTCAGGATATTTTGAATGATGTCCCATTAGATGAACAGCATTTTGATGATTTAGATTTTCAAAAGAATAATTTCTATATGAAAACGCTAGGCCTCACACTTAATGTTGCCAAGGATACTTTTGTGTTTTCATGTCCAGAAACTTTTAATATTGACTCACCTACAAAAAAGCAAGTGTTAGGTTATATTTCAAAGTTATACGACCCTTTGGGGTTTGTATCCCCTATTATAGTTAAAGCTAAGGCTTTTATGCAGAAATTATGGGCTGCTAATATTGGATGGAATGATATTCTTCCACAGTCCTTGAATTCAGAGTGGCAATTATTTGCTCAAAGGTTATCACGAATGCGACCTTTTCACATTGATAGAAACATTAGGGTTCCACAAAATGCAACTGCGGTGCAGCTTATTGGCTATGCTGATGCTTCTAGCGGCACTGGTTATGGCTGTTGTGTATATCTTCGGGTGGTGGACGAATCAGGTAAAGCTTCAATCTCTTTGCTCTGCTCAAAGTCTCGAATCAACCCCCGCAATAAAAATGCACTGACTATACCGCGATTAGAACTCAACGCTATGCTTCTACTTACAAAGTTGATAAATCGAGTCCACGATACATTGGCCTTGAAAATTGATATACAGGAGGTTTACTTGTTTTCCGATTCACAAATCTCGCTGGCTTGGCTTGCTACTGAACCCATGAAGTTGAGCGCATATGTTGCAAATAGGGTGAGATTGATTCGAGAGCAAACTGCTAGGTGGCGCTGGCTGTATGTACACAGTAACGAGAACCCAGCCGATCTTGTCAGCAGAGGTACGGATCCTGATGAGTTGGTTGACTGCGCTATGTGGTGGAGAGGTCCAGAGTACTTACAGAATAGTGAGTACAATTTTAATCAAGATTTCACCTTACCTTCTTTGGATACGCTACCTGAAGTGAAGAAAGATGCTGCAATCTCTAATGCCCAGGTCTCTCTTTTAATTCAGAAGCAGGATGGTTTATTTTCTTTTCTGGACAGGTTCTCAGATCTTAATAAAATGACACGGGTCATGGCATACATTCTCAGGTTCTGTCACAATCTTAAAAATAAAAATGCGCGTAAGGCAGGTACGTCCCTGTCTCCTCTCGAATTACAAGGTGCCTTACATATTTTAATACAACATGAGCAGAGTGTTCATTTCAAGGAAGAGTTTAAGGGTTTAAATTCTAATAATGAAAATGTCAATGGATCTTTAAAATCACTACATCCTTTTATTGATAGCAAAGGTTTGTTAAGAGTTGGTGGTAGAATAGAAAACAGTAATATTTCTTTCTCACAAAAACACCCTATTATTTTACCAAGGCAATCACGGATAACTGATCTTATTATTCATCATGAGCATTTGCGATTGCTTCATGCTCCGCCTAGATTATTATTATCTAGTCTAAACCAAAGGTATTGGATTGTTAATGGTTATAGGCATATTAAAAAGATACTTCACAAGTGTGTATTGTGTTTTAGGATGAAGGGAGATTGTGCTAAACAACTGATGGGGTCATTACCTTCGGAAAGAATTATATCTTGCCGAAGTTTTCAAAAGGTAGGTATAGATATGGCTGGCCCAATATTGGTAAAAAACTCAAGGGTTCGTAGGGCCTTACAGACTAAGGGTTTCGTTCTTGTCATAGTTTGTTTTGTCTCTCGTAGTACACACCTCGAGTTCGCTTCTGATATGACTACGGACTGCTTTCTTGCATGTTTCAAAAGGTTTATTGCGCGACGTGGTTTACCTACAGATGTATTCTGTGATAATGGAAGTAATTTCAGGGGGGCAAGGAACGAATTAGCTCGGTTATATGAGTTACAGTCTTCTCAAGATCATCAAACACAGGTGCTTAATTATGCTGCTCAACAAGGTATAAATTTTCATTTTACTCCCAGTTACTCACCTGTGTTCGCTGGTCTTGCTGAAGCTGCAGTTAAAAGTATGAAGTTTCATCTTAAGCGTATTATACAGGGTTATCTTCTTACTTATGAGCAATTAAATACTGTTTTATGTAGTATAGAAGCGGTACTTAACTCAAGGCCGTTATTACCGGTGTCAGCTGATGATGTAAATGACTTTAGTTATATTACTCCAGGTCATTTTTTAATTGGCACTGCGCTTACTTCATTTCCAGAAAGGGATGTTATTGATGTACCTACTAATAGGTTAAAGTTTTGGGAATTATGTAACAAGATCAGAGGGCATTTTTGGAGGATTTGGCATAGGTACTATCTAAATGTTTTACAATGTCGTCCTAAATGGCGTGACAGTGTACCTAATGTTAAGATTGGAGCACTAGTTATACTTAGGGAACCTAACTGCCCTCCCCTTACATGGCCCATGGCCAGAGTAGTAAATGTTTATCCAGGTAAAGACGATAAAGTTCGTGTTGTGGATGTTGTTACACCTAATAGGAAGGTATATAAACGCTCATTAAGTAGCATTGCTGTTTTGCCTATTGATTAAGTTAAGATAGGTGTGTTTTAAGTTTAAGTTTTTCCAAGTTAAAGTTTTACTTGTTTTTTGCTTGTCACAGGATGTTTTATATGTTCAAATTACAGATAGGTGTGTTTTTTGGGTTAATCTTAAGTCTTTGAATACTAATGCGATGAGTTTAATAGACTTACTTTTTGTTACTTTGCTATGAAATGCTTAAGTACAATTTGAAATTTTTTATAATTAATTATTGGGCTGTTTGTTAATAAATAATAGTTGTTTATAATGTAGCAGTTTATTTATTGTTTGACTAATATGCTGGTTTGTGTGATTCCATGTTATGTTCTATTATTTAATGTTTCAGGATAATTATGCTTTATACTTGCTCAACTGCGCCCCCAGCATGTTGGTATCTTATAACCAACAGCAAATACTATGCAATATGCAAACTTTTTAATTATTACTTTTTTTATGATATTCTTATGTCTTTGTTCTTCTATTTCGTATCTTCAATGATGTATGGTGTGTGCTTACATAAATAAATTTATTTCTTGTGAAAAATTAGTACTTTCCTGTCTTGACCATCTCCTAAAGCTATAAACAGCTACCGCAGTAAGTAAGGTTTCAAAATTGAGCAAACAAATATTCTTAGTTCTAGCTAGGTATTCAGTTTATAAACAGAAATCTAAAGTGAGTGCTATCAAATTTCAGTGGCGAATTGAAACCACAACAATTATTACGAAGCAAGTCCTGGAAATCCAATATTTGCTCAATTCCTCAATTTTCCGTCATCCGATACACAGATATGATGAATTTTTGTACCGCAATAGAATAGAATAGAAGAATAGAAAAACGTTTATTCACGAAATAACACAAAGCTCAACATACAATAAGATTATTTTACTTAAACTAAAAAAAAAATGAATACAATCATTATTTTTAATTGAATCTTGCGATCTGTATTGCACGAGAAATGGAGGCGACTCAGCGTTTGAAGTTTGAACTGACATTCTGTCATCACCGTGACCCGAGATGCGCTCTTTCAATGTTGGTAAAGGAAAATCTGCTTATTTCGTGCACTTTGAGTTTAATGTCAGCTGCAGGCAAGCCAATTTATAAGTTATTCCTTTTGAGATAAAATTGAAACTTCACCCTAGTTTATATTTAAATTTGACTGCAGATATTTCTGGGACGTGGCAGAAATACAGAAATAAACAACGTTTGGAAGCCTTTGTGCAGGCAATCAAACTTTTCTGAGCGGAGTTCTGTCAAATGGGATCAAACATGTATGACAGATACAGAAAGAAATAAAACAAGTCAACATGTGTAACACTACTAGCATGCTATACTATAAAGTAAATTAAATAAATGTAAGTACGTGTCCAAAGGCGCACTTACACTTCGCTTATATAATGTGACTGCCTCCATATTCTAGTGATGGCAACTTTAGCCCATCAAAAACATAGATGTTAAAAGAGGGACCAAGTTAACGCTGCTCATGTCGAAGGGTTTCAAATTATTATTAGCCATGTAATTTAACATTTTAGAGCTTGTAGCTAGGTACTTGATTGTGGTTACATGGTAGTCTGGGAGAGTTCGCACTCAGTAAACATGAATTGGAACAGAAGTGAATTATATTTGTTAAATTGAGCTGTTGTTTAGGTTGTCTAATGCTAACTGATGGCTTCAGCGCAATATTCCCTTAGTTCCATTACGTAGCTAGATTAATTACAGTATATTGTCAGGTTTTCAAGCCCATTCTGTGTAGTCCGTAGATCAGGCTAGTCAGGACTCAGGAGGAACATTGTAGGAGGCACATAGAGTTTTATTTACTGATTTACTTACAGTGTCAAACAAAAGTAACTTGGAGCGGTTCGTGTAATATAGCGACGTGTAAGTAAGAACTTGGCCTGCGTACTACCGCGCACTGCGATTTATTTTTTCTTTGTTCCTTTTCTCTCGTTGTCTGAGTACCTCCGACGTCCATTTTTGGTCGTGACAGATGGAAGGGCATGATTGAACAGCAGACAAAGACCGCATAAGAACATTTCGCTATTTCTTTTTCATTTACAGAGATGCCCTTTCAGAGCCGGGTTTGTAGGAGTAGAGGCCCTTGTGGTAACTAAATTAGGCAGTGGAAGCCCTCCTAATAAATTTTCAAAGAGGTTAAATAATATTTTTCTTGCAGGTGATTTCAATATATCGCGAGATTTCACGTCTTTGATAGATGTAGGGGATGTAGGTATCTTAAATTAAACGATAGACTGATTTCTAATATTTCTAATATTAGTTACTGTATTTTTGTCTGACGTGACGTTTTATTTGAGTATAAGAAATAGAAAAAAAAAAACAGAAAGACAGAAAAAACATAGAACGTACAAAATATCTGTCCTCATTATACCCTCACTCTATTAAATACAGAACGTATCTCAGCTATTCAAATTAAAATGAGAAACTTTCAAGAAGTTCAAAGGCAGCAATAAAATGTAAAATAAAGACGTTTAGAGAATAACTAATAATTGAATTTCAATTAGCAAAGGCCTTTTTAGTTTGAGAGCTATTTCAATAACAAAATAATTATGTTTTAGTATTCATCTGTCTCTCAGTCTGTCAGAGCAATTAGTTGAAATCAAAGGTCTTTGGGACGACTCTAATAATATACCAGTAAGTTATATCAAAATACCGGGTGTAAGGGACAGCGTCCCGCAAACTGATAGGGGTTGCTCAGTCAACGAAACTGAACAACTACCACCAGGATTTTTTTTCAGGAAATGAAAAAAAAAAATGCTTTTTCATACAAAATGACCACATCGATCAGACAATTTGTATGGAAAATCAAATTTTTTTTTTATCTCCTGAAAAAAAACCCTTGTGATATGTGTTCAGTATCGTTGACTGAGCAACCCCTATCAGTTTGCGGGACGCTGTCCCTTACACCCCGTATTAATAGTAATTTATATCAAATATTCAATTCAAATATTTATTTCATAACAATGTACCTACATAAAGTTACAAATTTATGGCTATAAACTTAAAAATATGATACAATGGTGTTAATTCAGGACGCACTATTACTAATTCTTATTCTTAGTAGCGCTGTCACTTTCTTAAATTTGACATAAGAACAGGATAGCAAACACTCACGTGACTTTGACATTCTTAATTTGACGTACGGCGCTTTAAATAAGGAATGATCATAGAGCGTGCTCACTAATTTTAATTAATTTAAGCAGTCTTATGTCAGATAAGAAATGTCAAACTCACGTATTTGTTTGCTATCCTGTTCTTATGTCAAAGTTAAGAAAGTGACAGCGCTACTAAGAATTAGAATTAGTAACTGGACGGCGTGAATTGAGGCCATTGTTGACAAATTATTAATGCAGGGAGACGATTAGCAAAATAAAGAGAATTGAGAATTAAAAATTATTTGTGCACCTCACACTAGGCTAGGTCTGTCACGTGGGTGCCGTCAAAATTATAGTTTCGTTTTAGGTAATACAGTTATAAATGTACATAAAAGATTATTGGTACTGGAACACTGATGGAAAACTGTTTTTTTGTATAAATTAATTATTCAAAACAAAAACAAACGGTATAAAAACAGTACACTGAGAAAAAAAGTACGTAAATAATGGACCCGCATACGTAATTCTAGACCAAAATATACCACTATTACGTCAGGAGCCGCCTCCATGCTTGACAACATAGCAGATAGAATCGAGCCCCTCCATTAGTATTCATCTGGCGCAAACATGACTGAAATTGGCAGCGAATATTGGGAACATCCTGTAGGAGATACCAGTCTAATCGATGAACCAATAACTTGGCTTAGCGGTCTAGTAGTATCAGCCTTGAGTTCCTGATTCTTTGGTCGTGGATTCAAAAAAACTTTATTAAATATTTTTAGAGACTTACTTAACCACCAGTTCTTTGAAAAAAAAAAACATAATGTAAGTGCGTGTGTGTAGTACACACCTACTTTAGGATTTGGAGACCCTGAAACAAACCGACTTTAAAGGTGGTACAACTCGGTGATACCTAGTACCTACTAGTGGTCCTAAAGAAAAAAAAAACGTATCTAGTCTTCATAGGTATATCTAGACGCTAAATAGGATAAAGACTTTTGTTTCAATATCACGATTTGGTATTAATTAACACGCATTTAATAAATACGTTAAAATAGTAACAATTAAAAAAAAATTATTTCATTTTCAACCTACTTTTCTTATCTTGGGAAAAATTGTTTCTTTAGCCTGTGTAGAAGGTTTATTAAAATACCTATTTCGTTTTGAGAATCGGTTACATGTGAAAAATCATCCTTTATTTTTATTTAAGCTAAGAAATATTTTTGTTCTTCTAGTACAATACGTCATTTAGCAACATGTGAAATGTAGATAAGAGATAGGGCTCAAGGCTTTTTGACAGGCTGTGGATAGGCTTTACTTAGATCTGATCTTCAATAGAATTTATGTAAGCTTTTCTTCAGGCACTTTGCTTTTCTAAATATTAGATTTTTCACTCAGAAAGAATATAGGGTAGGATAATGTCATTTCATTGTTACATGAAAATTCTTTAACATCAAAATATAAAAAAAAAATAGATGTCACAGAAATATGAGAAATAAAGGCGTAAAGTTTTGCGAAATGGTGTTAATCCTTACTTTGTCAAGATATACCGGGAGTAAAAAAAATGCTGAAATAACCAGCTTTCCGCCCGTGATTTCACCCGCATTTTATGAGTTTATCGGTGGAAATGGTGATTTAGGATAATTCCTACAGTACGTTAGCGCAGCGCAGCCTCAAAATCTGCAGTCGCGTAAACGAATAATAAATCAGCTGTTGTATTTCTGTCTCTTTTCCATTCACATTTTAGAAAGTGATAGGATTACACTAAATTAAGTTAAGTTGTGTTTACAACCAAATCGGAGCTAACAGAAATTTTCCTTGTGTTATTTTGGTTTTGTTTTGATAACATCTAACTTTCCGAGAAATAGAAAAGGAATCTTTATTATGGAATGTTAAATCAAATATTTTTCAATGGAAGTCTTGGTAAATCCTCAAAGATATTAATGACTGAATAATTTTTTCTCCGAAATAATCTTTCAAAGAGCCTCAACACAAAAATAATTAAGATTTTCACGCCCAGTAACAATTATAATTTTCTTTTGAAACGAAAGTAGTATTTCAGAGTTTCAATTAGGAAACAAAACACTCTCGCAATTTTAATTGTATTTTTGCTTATTTTTTTAAACATTAATTGTTTTCTTGAGGAAATTGTTTTCTTGCCTTTCCATACAAAGATGCTCTCCGGGATTTGCAGTTTTGTATGGCCAAGGTAAATTTTCTTTTCGCGCTAAATTTTTGTTCTTTGGGAAAGTTGTTTGGTATCATCAGTAGAACATGTGCTTGAAAGGAACGCAGTACTTTTTTTACACCCTGTATTGCATGTTGATCTAAAAACTATCGCTTTTCGTTTTTTGTTCAGCATAAAAGAGCTCTGAAAATCCTTTGAACGTAAACGAGGTGGTAGGCAAAATTGCTTTTATTACATGTACGATGTATGTGTGTATGGCGTTGTTTGGTTGTATTAATGGGCGCATTTCCACTAGACGGCACGTCAACGGCAACGGCGACGGCACGGTGCCGTCGACGATATCGTAGGTGAGATAATGTATGAAAATCAATGAAATTATATGACACGCTTTTCCACTTGCCGGCACGGCACCGTCACGGCATGTCATCGATTCCCATAGATATTGTCACGTGATCGTCCCGTGCCGTCGCCGTTGCCGTTGACGTGCCGTCTAATGGAAAAGCGCCCAATGGTTTCGGTTACACTAAAGCTTTGAGTCTTCCTAGAGCAAAATGAGGATAACTTTATAATGAAGCACAAAACAAACTCATCTAAAATTGGTTAGATTGGTGGTGGCATTTTCTAGAGTGTTTTTATGTTTTATTTTACTGAATAAAAATCTTTTCTCTGTAAAATTAAGTGTAGATACATCCTCGTCATTCCATAAAATCATCAGACCGACATAGGAATATTATAAAAACAGCGAGGAAATAACATAAAGGATGAGCCTAATTCTTGGTAAAATAAACGGAATATGCTTCTGAAATAATATGACAAATACGTAAAAATATTATTTTCTTCGTGCGTGACAAAATAAAGTAAGGGTCAGTTTACACCGAGGAGAGATGCGACGCGACTCGACTTGGCTCGCACTTCAAGTGACACAATATAGAACTTTATGTAATATGCAAAAAGATCACAAGATTCTCATAGTCAAAACTCAAATATACTTACCTCGCGGCGGCATCACGCTAGTACGCGCGGTGCAGCCTGTCGCTTCTTCGTTGCACTTCGTGGTACAATGAGATGAATCTTCAAGTAGCATAGCGCCACCACGTTGCGTCGTATCGTATCGCGTCGCTTCCCGGTGTAAACTGAACTGACTCTAAAGGGTGATGTAATGTAAATATTTGCAGAGAGTAAGGCAGAAAGGCTGATGAAATGTAGCAGAAGAAAAGAGGCATGCTGTGTTTACACCGCCGAATAAAATACTGGTTCACTCACTCAGTCAATTTTATTTAGGTAGGTACGTATAGTTATTACAATAGTGTAAAAAATAAATATTAGTTATTTTTATTGTAGGTAATTAATTAATTATCTCTAAAGGTATAGGATTGATTTCTTGAATTCTTTAACCATTAATAAGCTACGAGTACATTATAAAGATAACCAATAAAATAAATAGAAAGCAGAGTAGAACACTTAGTACAGAACTCTCACTCATTAGGCGATGAACACACTGCTACGCGCTACGTCACGTAGCACGGAGCGACGGAGCTGTATCGTTCTTAGCAAATACCTCGGTTTGTATGGAAATCACGCGGGGTATGATATGGCACAGTGACTACGCGCCTCCGCACGGAGTCAAGACAATGGGAGCATAGACAATCACGTGCTACGTCGCGTAGCGCACTTTGAACACCGCATTACATTCGTTATGCTATAAAAATGTTTCTTCAATTTTACATACCTAGCCACTTACGTTTATAAAAAGATCAAAGACCTGCAATATTTACTGAAAAAGAGGAAAATATTATTTCAATTTGAAGACACAAGACAGGAAGGGTTGGTGAACCTGAATATAAAATCCTCTTTTAGAAATATAAAGTATAATGTAAACATGGAATGTGGAATATGCATTGGAATATGAAATGGAACCACTTACGAAATAACTTATGTTAAATTAGGAATTTCATTATCTTACGAAAATATGTTACAAAGTGATACAAATAAACCTACATTGTAATCATCCCACAATGTACAGTCGGCACCTAGTACCACCTCAAACGATTAAAGTTTTCTTGGAAATCTATCGGATACTCACATCATTAAGGAAAACCACGGTAAATTTCCCTGAACCAAATATCTGACGGAGTAAATGTTCATAAAACTTTCTCACAGATACTCTACGACGTGTTAATTAACACGTTAACTTCTCCAGTACAACTTTTCGAGTGTTTAATTGAATTAACAAACTGGAGAGGTGTTCGTTCAGTGGGACATATGCATAGAACTAGATTTGTGTAGAGTAGACTACGCAACCTCGTCAAACTCTATGAAAACAAACGTATGTCTAGATATATTTGTATTTTATCGTATGTATCCCTCATACCTGAAAGTAAGGAACTCTGTGGAGGCATAGACAAAATTACTCTAAGGTGGAGGTGAATTGGCGTCAACCTGCATTTTCTATCATGAGAGAACAGAAAGGGACGGCAATATTTTGTTGTTTACCTAATTGCCATCAATGTTGTCCTCTGACTGCATTTGGAATAAAAAAACGAAATTTCAATAAATGGACTGAATTTTTCAAGTCCCAGGATTTGCGTAATATTTATTACTTATTTTTATTTATGTGGGTCTAGTAGACATAAAAACAGGTAAAAACAAAAATTTGGATTTCTTACAGTAGTTGGATGCCATACAGCATCGCTAAGCCATATTGGATTTTCCAGCGACTAAAACTAGGAGATGACGATGATGATGATTCGAAATTAGGAATATATTGTAAAGTTGTAAACTCTAGCTAAGTCAGGTTGCGGTATCTATCCCACTCTAGGTTTAAACATATTGTATGCTTCTATATTTATGTGGAAAAAGGGTTTTGAGCAAAGTCATTTGTGCAGATTGTATGTTCATGTGGTGCCTGATCTGAATAGTAAATATTTGCCTCTGAAAAGATGACCCTCTTGAATATGAACTTACTTATAAAAATACTGTATAAAAAATAAGGTTTAAACGTGGTTTCAACTCTGACATGGTTTTTGTGTAGCGACCACTATCCGACCGCGACCGGACCAGCTTAACGTGTCCTCCGAAGCACGGAATCTTTTTTATTCCAGATAATCAGATTAAGCCTGCATTGTCCTAACCAAGCTGGAGAAGTCTCACAAAGTGATAAATTAACAAATATCAACTTTGCATCGGGAATCGAACCCAGAACCTGAAGATCGAGAGCCCATGGCTGAGACCACTTTACCACGGAGGCAGTAGGTAGGTATGTTATGATATCAGTATGGTATCAATGCGCGAATCGAACCTACGACCTTTAGATCAAGAGTTTACCAGTCAGACCACAGTGATACAGTATTAACAAAATTTGTGCCTCCACACTTAAAAACTAACTACCTAAATAGAATAATAACGACATATAATTTCAAGTCCAAGTTTTCCAAGAAGGATTTAGGAAGCCAAACTAGCAAAATTCTAGAACATTTAGCTAAAGACATTTTTCTTAGAAAGTCTAAGTCAGAAGATTAAATAAATTCCTATGTGTTTTATTAATAAAAAATCTGTGAAATACAGTATCCCAGAGATGTTATTTTCTCTTTAAACTCAATGTAGTTACTTTACCTAGATCAAATAAAGAATGGCATAGAAGTTCCAAGAATATTACTTTATTACTTGAGATAGCAGTTTGTAATGTAAGAAAGTACTTTGCTAGAAAAATATATTTAGCTCTATTCCTATGCAACTGAAGATTGTATGGTAAGTTTTGCATGAAAAATTTTTGTATATAATTTTATTAAAAAAGATGACGAGTTGAATAATTTCGCGTTCAAAAGTGGCAGACAACATTAATCCCTTTGTTATCTTTAATTCAAAGATATTTGACATAAGGTTAGAATATATTTGAAACTATTTTACATTCTAAAATTGCTATTTAAGGTGGTAATAGAGCAGAGGTGGCGACACTTTTCGAAATAAATGAATTGTATGATACAATAAATTACAATTTTCCACAGCCTGAAAGAAATTGTTTTTTTTTTTTAGCCCAAAAAGTGGCTAGTTTAAGCGCTTTCGCAATACAAAGCTTAGATGTTTAGAGTAAAATGAGACTTGATGGATTACGAAATGAAAAATTACTTCATGTTATGCCAAATCGTAATACTCGTATATTTATGTTTTTTTTTCTATTTGAGATACAATTTGTTTATTACGAAAAGTGGCGCCACCTCTGCTCTGTTGCCACCTTAGAAAAGGGACTAGAAAAGAAACATGCTGAATTTTGCTGAATTTTCACAAAAGGGTAGGTTTTCTTTCAAACTCGATAAAATGTCGACATCCAACAATTCAAAATCGAAGAACAATAAAGTACAGACAAAAGAGTTCGGTCTTCTTTGTTAGAACAAAGGTGACAAAATAGCTTAAAATGAGAATATTTAGTCCCGTATTTATAATCAGCTCTCAAGAGTGACAGCGAGTTTGAGTTTGTATCAGAAATGTCATTTCAGTACAAAACGATCCGTCAAATCCGTACTTAATATTGCTCTCAATCTTGAGATCGCTTTATAAATACGACCCTTAAAACCGAAATGTTTTCATAATATTTTAACAAATTAAATTAAAGTAATAAAACTTAAGCTTTTATTGCCTTTTTAAGAAGTTTTTATTAGTTTTACTAGGTCATGAGTTCGATCCCGCACAATACAAATATTTGTTGCCATTTCAACTCAAAGCGTTAATTCTTTCTTTGATTAATTGGGCGCTTTTCCACTAGACGTCACGTCAACGGCAACGGTGACGGCACGGCGACGATCACGTGACAATATCTATGGGAATCGATGACATGCCGTGACGGTGCCGTGCCGGCAAGTGGAAAAGCGTGTCATATAATTTCATTGATTTTCATACATTATCTCACCTACGATATCGTCGACGGTACCGTGCCGTCGCCGTTGCCGTTGACGTGCCGTCTAGTGGAAAAGCGCCCATTAACACGAACTTTTTCTTACAATTAGAAAAGCAAGATTCTTTTGTAATCTCATTTCCCTTTAAGTTTCTTTAATCAGATCCACAGAAATTTAAAAAAGTAAAGTTAGTTGTTGGAGTAGAAGAATATTATAAAAGGGTCAAAACGACTTTTATTTGAAAAGTTCGGGCTGTTGCTATGATCTATTTTTCTACCAAATAATAAAATCTGTTCTGCTTTTAAAATATAGGGAGACATACAGAGCTTTTAGTTTGTGATATGACGGAATTTCACCAAGCGCCGACAATCGCAAGTATAAAATGATATAGAGCTTTATTTATTTGATTTTTTAATAAAATTGATATAGGTACGAATGGATTAGTAGATCAAAGATCTCTCTATGAATCAAGGGTCACTGACCTCCATGAATATGATGTTGCTGAGACGCTTCCCTCTAAATCTCTGCCACTCTCTGATCAAAGTAATTCTGTTCCGGACAAGATAATTCCGAAAATTATGTTTTAACTCGATCAAAAGGTCAGACTTGAGAAATACTGTAATTTAAAAGACTAATTGGGCAATCCGAACACAGTTGACGGAAATTAAATCTACCGTGAAGAGTAAATGGACCTAAATGGTCAATTAGTTAAAATATTTTGAAAGGTTCATAATCCCGCCGATTCTTATATTATGGGTAATTCCAAGTGAGGCAAGTTCATTGGCGAACGAATTTTATTTTCACAGGGGACGCTGCTGCTTGCTCTATGGATTTTACGGTGCGAGAAGAGACATGGAAAAGTAAGGCTCGTATTTATAAAGCGATCTCAAGATTGAGAGCAACATTAAGTTTGGATTTGACAGGTCGTTTTGTACTGAAATGACATTTCTGATTCAGACTCAAATTCGCTCTTGAGAGCTGATTATAAATACGACCCTAAGTATCCACCTAATACGGTCTATCTGTATTGCTTGCGTGGAAAAATAAAAGAGTAGCACCACACCTGCGTAATGTTCGGCGCCGAATGCTTTTGCATTACCTATAACACACCTGCTGAAGCTGCGTAGCTTCGGTTGAGCGAATCCTTCCGCGAGTACGCATTACCCCTAACTCGTAAGATACTATATTATTATTCTGTGACCCTGTGTACCACTAACAAACACCATATTGTATTACCAAATACCAAATGTAATATCTTGTATAGTGCAATTATTTGAATTAATGAGTCATTTCTTGTACCAGTAGGTAGTTCATTTAAATAAAATCATTGAACTACTGGCACTGAAAAATTGAACTATTGGGAATATAGGTTGATAGAGGTATTATTGGCCGTCATTTAGCGCGTCGAACAAGACGCCGCGTAAAACCAACTGTTCGGTTGGCAAGATGGTTTGCGTAGACTGATTGATTAATTATTAATTATTTATTTATTACTAGTTAGTGTTCAGTCAAAAGAAAGTAATTTAAAATAAGGGATTCGAGGGTTTCAGTATATTGTAAATTAGGCGATGGGCTAACAGCCTGTCACTACAGAAATATTCAGATCTATCTTAAACAACCCTCAAAACTTGCCAGACGTGGCGGAACGACCTTTGTTTGGGTCGTTGACGCTCTGCCTACCCCATTAGGGATACATGTAAGTATGTATGTATGTAAGTTTATTCCATCCCACTATTAATTAACTTTACAAGGTGAGTTCGTTTGAAACTTTATGAAATGGGTACAAAAACTTTTAACGATGTGGTATCCTGAAATTATAATGTTACTGAAACTTCTACTCAACACTTTCTACAAATTAGTAGTTTGATATACTTTATTAATTTTAAATCGTATTTTTGTATATTATGATGAGACCTATTCTAATAGATTCTACTGTCAATCCTTTTGCAAAACAATAACCTACTCTAAAATCCCCGACTAAACCCATAAACCTCTGAAATCTCTAGTCAACCCTAAAAACTACAAGTTAACACCGACAAGGCAACCCTTGTCTACGAAAAGACTGGCATCACACAATTAGGCTCGTATTTATAAAGCTATCTCAAGATTGAGAGCAATATTGAGTGCGGATTTTGTACTGGAATGACGTTTCTGATACGAACTCAAACTCGCTGTCACCCTTGAGAGCTGATTATAAATACGGGCCTTAGAGCCAGCCAACATTCCTAAAGTTAAAACAATACGGTTCAATTTTGTAACTTAACCCCTTTCACCAGCTGACATAAGTCAGCGTTTCACATTACATTGTGCAAAACACTTATTTATCAGGCATTATTGGACTTTGCACGCTAGCAATGTAGTACAACACTTATTGTATCAAATAGATCAAAGAAATTTCATCATGAAAGAGAAATGGACGTACAGTCGGACATAAAGTTTAATTAAAATTGGACGAATACTTTTTTAGGCACAGTTGCTTTTATGTTTCACACGTATTTTTTAATGACTTCTTTTACGAGAATTTTCAGCAATTTTGTCGTTAACATGATATAATAATCTTAAATTTTTATTTTACTTAACAAATTGTCGCAGTAAACTTTAATTACCTACAATATTAAGACTCGTATTTATAAAGCGATCTCAAGATTGAGAGCAATATTGAGTGCGGATTTGACAGGTAATTTTGTACTGAAATGACATTTCTGATACGAACTCAAACTCGCTGTCACTCTTGAGAGCTGATTATTAATACGGGCCTAAATTTTTATATTAGCAAACTGTTGGCATTTAAAGTGTAATTTTAAATAAGTTTGCCAATTTATAATGACTATTAGTAATGGGAGTGATAGAAGAACTTAGAATGTGCCAGCTGCATCTCCTCCCGGTTGTAATTTAGACGATGGGCTGACAACCTGTCACTATAGCAAACTTACAGTTCTATCTGGAATATTCCTCAAAACTTGTCAGACGTGGCGAAACGACCTTTGTTCAGGTCGTTTACGCTCTGCCTACCCCATTAGGGGTAAATGCGTGATTGTATGTATGTATGTATACTAAATGAATGACAAATGTTTACTCCAATTTACTTTTTTTAAATATTAAATGATTTACGTAGTATGAAAGTCAAAGTGTCAAAGTTCTTCGCGCTAAAATAGCTGTTTGTCATAATTCATAAATCTACGCTTATGTTCACAGTGGCTGAAGGGCTTATCCCTGATCCCATTATGTATCATGTCATGATAATAGGTGCTTGGGCTGGCTAAAGCTGTTTCGCTAATATAGTACACTCTCGCTTTTAGAACAAAAAATACAAAAAAATATCTAATATTTATTAAATTTGACACTTAAAGTGTTAATGCAAAGAACATGTAAAGAACGTTGAATAGAACCAAGAATTTGCGACGAATTGATCGAATGCGCAATGGCCTTGAAGTATGGCGTCGGGACCGTACGCCGTAGGTAGTGGGTTCGAATTTTCAGATTCTATATTTACATGTTTTATAAAAAAAATATTGGGTCTAATATTTTAGTTAAATAATAAAGTTCACGTAGTACATCTCCGCTTCGCTCATAGCCTAAAATTTAATATCCAAATTAAACATCAATAGGCACTCTGAACTGAACTTTATCTCCTGTCTTGTACCTATATGTAGAATCTTTATGCAACGCCTACTAACAGATCAAGATTCTATAAATATAATTATTGGAATCAACATGCGTGTTAATACGACTGAATACGTTCAAAACTCATATTCCTGTATCGAATGTGTTACTTATAATTGGATTAATAAGCTTAGATGTGTTGGATCTCACCGTCTTGAATTTATTCTCATATTTACAGCTTTTCAAGACAGAGAGACATCCACCTATTAGGTTTGACCTGCACTTGAACTTTAATTAGCATTAATTAATGCATGCAATGCATTTTAATTATTTAGGCATCTAAATAAGAATGAAACGATTTTTTTATAAATACAACGACAAGATTCAAAGTAGGTACTGCTCGTAGCAGTGTACTACAATTTTTCGTAGAAAATTGCTACAACATATCGTAGATAAGTGCTACAGCGTTTTGTAGCTACTTAAACATTCTTCAATCACGTGACGAAGAAAAATCAGAATAATTATTATGAAGACAAAGAGAGCCAGATGGTGAATTTAATTATTGGTTAACCTACTGTATGTTCGGTTTTCACTATTTTGAGTTTATAGTTTTGTTAGACATTGGTCCTACCTAGATACTTAAAAGTAGAAATTCTTTTAATTTTAAATAATCTATTTTGTAGGTACAGTAAAGGGCGATAAATATTGCACATCAGCTAAGATGGCATTGTAGAGCGAAAGTGTCGATGTGCAGTAATATAGTATGGACTGTATTTTGTTAATAATTCGCAAGAAACTCGTTTTATCTGTCTCTTTCCAATCTCTGTCAAATGAAAATGATAAAGCTAAATTTAATTTAGCCAGAACCGTCACCGAGTGTGACACTTTATTAGAACAGGAAATTACATTTTCAGTAATTCATTCCTAGACACAGCTGGTGTTAAGGACGTCATGCAATTACATTTAATAAAACCATCACGTTCTCAATTTAAATGCATCTGAGGTCTAGTGGTGTTGCCATTGGCTCGATATCTGTAAGCTTTAGGTTCGATTTAGAATAAAGGCTCCTACACACTATGCCGCCGGCATTGCCGCCGACCATGCCGCGCGGCCGCACTTACGATTTTTTATGGAAAAAGCAGCAAAACATATTATAATTATTCATACAACGATACTAGAATCCATCTTTTTATGTTCCGTATCTTTATATTATACCTACCAAAAAAATACATAGTACATACATACATACATAAATCACGCCTTTATTCCTAATGGGGTAGGCAGAGCGTCAAAGATCCAAACAAAGGTTCCGCCATGTTTGAAGAGTTTTGTGAGTTGTTTAAGATAGATCTGTATCTTGCTGTAGTGACAGGTTGTCAGCCCATCGCCTAAATTACAGTATACTGAAACCCTCGAATCTCTTAGCTGTTTTTTACAGCAAGCCCTGGAGAAGATGCAGCTGGCACATTCTATGTTTTTCTATCGCTCCTAGTCCAGCATGGAAGTAGTACAAAAAATTACAATGAATAAAACTTACCTACCTAAAAGGATTTCTTTTTTATATTTATTTTTAGAAGAACGAATGAGGTAACATAAATAAATAGGCGAATCTTACAAAATAGAAGTTTATTCAAATACTTATTTCATTATTCACAAAGTTAGGAAATATTTACAAAACTTAGCGTCTGTGACGTTAGCCTATACTAAAACTTATTTATTACATTAATTTAGCCTAAATAATATTCTTATGATTGACATTAGTATAAAAATACATCAACAAATAAGAAAACATATCAACCCCAAGCCTTACATCAGAGTTATAACAAACAAAAACAAATTTTAATAAAATACGGATTTACAGACGGACAACAATAAATTGATCATTAAATATAAATCGATTATTAATTAATCTTTGAGAAATGTAATCAATTTTAATTAATCTTTTAAATACATCGACAGGTGTGTTTTGAATTTAATTTCATGGAAAATAATTACTGACACTGCAGTAAATAAATTAAGGTATGTCGTTGATTATAACGGGGGATTATACAGGGTGTAAGGGACAGCGTACCAGAAACTGAAAGGGGATGTTCGTTCAGTCAATGAAACAGAACAACTATAGCCAGATTTTTTTTCAGGGAATGATTTATTTTCCTTCCCCATACAAAATGACCATTCCGCAAAGAATTTACTTCCATGCTGGACTGGGAGTGATAGAAGAACATAGAATGTGCCAGCTGCATCTCCTCCCGGGCATGCTGTAAAAATCAGCTAAGGGATTCGAGGGTTTCAGTATTGTAATTTCGGCGATGGGCTGACAACCTGTCACTATAGCAATATACTGATCAATCTGAAATAACCCTCAAAACTTGTCAGACGTGGCGGAACGACTTTTGTTTAGGTCGTTTACGCTCTGCCTACCCCAATACATAGGGATAAGGGCGTGATTATATGTATGTATGTAATTTCCTGCTGATAGGTTTCATTGACTGAGCAACCCCTTTCAGTTTTCGGTACGCTGATTCGACCCATACACCCGGTATAACTCTGTTTTCAACTTAGTTTGACAACTATCAAACGTGGCGGAACGACCTTTGGGTCGTTTTCGCTCTGCCTACCCCATTAGGGATAAAGCCGTGTATGAATGGACATTATGACAACTTATCTACACGCTCCATACAAACATTAAAAAAGTTAACAATTAGTATTTATTTTTTTAAATGCAGATGTAGGTACAGTAAATATCAGACGTGTGAATATAAATATTTACATTATAACTAATGCTCATAGCTTACAACTTATATTTTTTTTATCGTCTTTTCTAGTATAATAAACACAGAATTATCATCTTTAAAGAATTAATTATGCAGATGTATAGAGATATTTATATTGATGTTGTTATCCTCACTCTCGACATCAGTATTAGTATCAACTTTGTTATACTCCTTGTTCTCGAAAGCTACTTGGTTCTCGTTGTTATTACTTCCGGTGTTGCCAACTGGTTTGAGGATGCCTTTCTTCTTTTCAGTGAAGTATTCGTTCTTCCATTTCTGGCTGCAGAGCGTCATGGTTTCTCCGGAGCTACACCTGTCAAATATAAAAAATATCAATACATTGTATAAAAGAAAGTATAGCTAACTTATAATTTATAAATCACGCAAACGATGATTAAACATTTCTTATTTACATACATACATACAGTCACGACTTTATCCCTATTGGGGTAGGCAGAGTGTAAACGACCTAAAAAAAGGAGGGTTATTGCAGATTGTTCTGTATATTGCTATAGTGACAGGCTGCCCATCGCCTAAATTACAATACTGAAACCCTCAAATCCCTTAGCAGATTTTTACGTTTTTTTTATTTGAAGGAAACGCAGCTGGCACATTCTACTTATGTTTTTCTATCGCTCCCATTCCAATCGGTTAAGGACTATATAATTTTCCTATTGCATAACGTTTGCCTTTACTGATTATACCCACCAGAGATACTGACCTCCTGAAGACTTTGCGGTCCAGGCGGCTTCGGTTGGACCTCACCCGCACCAGGTGACCATCAGTCGTGTGGTTGACCATGGTCTCCCTGACACTGGACTGCTCGCGGTACTTGCTCTTCTTTCGTTTGATCTTGCGGCAGCATAAGGTCTCTTTGAATGCTATTCGGTACCTTAAAAAAAAATCAAATCCCATGATTTGCCATTTCACATTTTATTACTCGACGAGCTGACCCCGCCGGGGAAGTCTTATTTTTTAATATGTTTTTCATCCCATGTAAATTTGAAAAAGTTGTTTAGTTTCATGGGTAAAATCGAATCTCTCGTACTTAAATATTAATGGAATTTTACCGTGTATTATTTACTTTCAGGAAGTTTTTAGAACATTTCTTATTTCTAGCCAGAAATGCTCTAAAAACTGATAGCCAATTTAAATTCCTTTTCAAAATACGCGGGTCAGGTTTTAATTAAATCCAAAATATTTCAGATACCGCTGTGGAACGATTTTAAAACTATTTCGAAACCTATCAAAGGTAGCTGGATCGATTTTGGTTAGTTTTGAATTGGATAATGTAAAACTTTACCTTTGTGAAAATTGATTCGTTGACCAAATGGCTAAAATTATGGTAAATTTAAATGTCAAAGTAATTTTTTTTGGACCAACTGTGATCTTAAATGCTAAAGTTTGTGTAGCTAAATTAATTGTTGTATTATATTAATTACAGTCTTAGAATCGTATTTTGATAAACTATGACTATATGAGTGATGAACGTAGCCTGAGGGATTTAAATTGCGAACACCAATTTTGTTCAACGTTTGAAAGTCACTTCAAATTCAAATGACTTTGAGTCCAAGAAATTTAATCTAATCTATCAAATCATTTCGATCCGGAAAAGTAAAAAAGTAGTTTTTCTCCCATTTGCTCGGAAATTGCTTCGTTATTTAAAAAAAACAAAGCGTACATTCACTCTTTGCGGGACTAGGCCGGAAATTTCTTCAAACGACAGTAATGACGGTCTTAAAAGTACACACTAGTATGGACAATATGAATTAGGTGTTTTCAATTTCACATTATTAACTTTTTGAAAGGCAGAATGCGCAATAAAAAAAAAAGAGTTAATGAATGAATGGAATGTGCACCTGTCAATGGCGCTATTCTAATTTTAAATTTCACAATATTATGGAGAAATCGCTAGTTTAGTGTATATTTTTCAGTTAATTTTTATTGTTTCCTCGCAAATGAGTGAAAAGTATTGTACTAATCTCAGCCAAAATAGCAATGTATGGTCTCGTTCGACTGCGTCTCGGCCTTCCAAATTTACTCGACCATACATTGCTTTATTTCGGCCTCTAAAGTAATCTACTATTGGAATGGAATGAACAGTTAGTCCACCATATAGTACCTAATTGGAGGCGATAAGACATGTCTAAAATAGTGAAGATACGGTAGTATGCATATTGATATTGCAGTTTGATATGGTGGCTGCAGTGAAACGGTAGCGACGTCCGTCGACGGCTGTTGTTGACCAGTGTTCGGCTTGGCCACGTTTTTAAAAGACCTGCGATAGATAAGCGCTTATGGGAAGTCCATAAGCCCTACTCTATGGCAGGTTTTTTTAGTTACTGTTCAGGGTATATGAAACTGGTGAAGGAGTGGAAAGTAAAACCTGTGTTTTACTTGATTGACTTTCCACTATATGAAGAAGATTCTAAGGTTAGTTAGTCTTACCTGCTGCTTATCACGTTGTACAATATAGGATTGACAGTTGCAGAGACATAGTACTTACCAGATACCGCGGCAACGCTGAACATGACTATAATATTAGGAAAGACTATTTAGAGTAAACTCTGAACCTATTCTTACCTTCTTCTGTCGTATGGGTATCAAGTCGATCGACCCGATGAAGCCTGGTGTTAGAGTTTTTAAACCGCCTAATAGCACAGTTAATAGGCCTCTGACATGGTTTGCGTAACGACCGCTATCAATGACAGCGACCGGGACCGACGGCTTAACGTGCCCTCCGAAGCACGGAATCCTTTTTCTTCTCGGACAATCAGGTGATTCAGCCTGCAATGTCCTAACCAAACTGGGGAAAATCTCACAGTGATAAATTAACAAGTATCAACTTTGTGTTCCCCCCCTGGGAATCGAACCCAGGACCTCCGGATCGAGAGCCCATGGCTCAGACCACTAGACCACGGAGGTAGTTCTTAGTATTCTTACCTGTGGCTCATGACGTTGTACAATATAGGATTGACGGTTGCAGAAACGTAGTACAAGAGACCAGCAACACTGAAGAGAATCTGGTTGATGGTGTGGTAGTGGGGCGAGTTGGCTCCGTAGATGAAGAACAGCCTTTGGAAGTGGAATGGCGCCCAGCAGACGAAGAACGCGATGACAACTACCGCTGTGGAATTAAGGGATATGTTATGGTATGATAAGACAATGGTGCCAATTCTGTTGCAGACCAAACTTAACATATTTAAGTTAACATATTTAAGTTTGGTTCTGTCACTTTCTAAAATTTGAATAAAATTGAGACAGCAACACAACAGCTGATTATAATCCTGTCAAAGTTACGCACAGAAGGCCGCGGCCCTATCCACTACACCATCCGGGCTTCTGGCCAACATTTCCTAAGCATAGGTTGAAAAAGGTGAGAAACTTAGAATAGTCTACTAAGCTATTTTTCAAAACTCTTTTTACCTTCAAAATTTTTTTCCCTTGCCCGCTAACCTAAATAAGTGTCAGCCATTTTTTACTCTGCTTACGATGGCCCGAATTTATTCGAGCGTAGTCCCCAATAAAAGGGTCTAGTGTTGGCTATCCTTGAACAAAAAAAAACCGCGAAAAACATTTTTCAACGTCAATAGGGCTGTAGACTGAAGATAGGACACAGTGTCAAATGACAAATGAAATGTTTGCACAGAACGCGTAAATTGGGATGAATAGAAGTGGCATTAAGCGCCTTTGTGGTTTCAGATAAAACTTACACGAAAAATCTCAAGCCTCTGTCCATTCCTTCTAACAAATTTTATTTTACAGATAATTATTAGAACTTGAAAAATTGTCTCGGTTTTGTTGATTTAAGCTAATTTATATAGATATACAACACAACACAAGGTAAGGCGTGCTTTCTCGTTTTTGTACTCAGTTTTTACTGTTTTTACAGTAGTAAAAATTATTTAAGACCATGTAATTTTTTTGTATTTTCTTTCTTATGATAACAAGCAACATTTTCGGCGCCAACTTTGTACCGTAACGTAAGTCATAATGGCAACTGAGAATTCACTCACTGTTTTTTAACCTTGATTATAATTGTAACTATAGAAAAATATGGCATATCTATTACTTTAATTTCTGCTGCGTTGAACCACTCTTTCTTGATTACAAGGCTAATGCCTAATGGCATTAAAGGTTTTAATGTCGTTTGAATCACTGAACGACTTCACTTTGCGCCACATTTACCTACTTATTAAAATGAACCAATTTCAATTTCTATGAACTGTGAAAATGGGTGTTTGGGACGATAAAAAGTTGTTTTCAATTGAATTAAATTTCCTTTTGAATATTTAAAATTACAGGTTGCACGTTGCTAGTAGGTTTCTAAAACGTAACTCTGGTCTGACGCGATCGGCCATTTTGCTTGGCCTCTGTTTGCATGCAATTTGTATGTGACCAGAGATCAGGAACTCTTTTTTACCCATCCCAAAAAGTGCACAACGCCACTAAAGAAGTTTTCACTTCAATAAAATCTCTTACCCAACATCCTGATGATGGTCTTCCTGGACTGGGCTTGTCGAGCTTCTCCGTGGACACTGCCGTTCACCCCGTTCAAGGTGCCTGGACTGCCTGGCTTGTGAGTGTGGGTCGACCTGGGAACAAAACGAATACGTAAAACTGGGTTCTTCCACTAGCAATAGGTATCAGAAGACGACTGATGATCCTTCCGGCCTATTTCGGCCATGGCGACCACTTTGACTCCTAGTCGTTACGAACACAGGTTATAATAAATATGTAATAATAAATAAATCTATTTCTATTCTATTCTATTCTATAATGTAGAGCAAAGAAGCGGTTAAAAACTTAAGATTATGTAACTGAGAGGTATAAAAGCTAGTTGTTACCAGTTATTTATATATCTTGTTATACGAAAGACAGCCTTGCGAAAAATAATTGGCCCCCTTTTCTTTCTTAATTGCATCTGTCCGAAGTACGTCTCTTATCATTTGTAAGAACAAAGCTTTTGATGTAAAAAGATAAATTTGACTTTTCTCAGAAAATGGTCGTTCTGTGCTAATTTACTTAGTACTCAGAACTAATGCGGAAAGTCAACTAATTTATCACAGTGTTCATTATTCTTTTTCGTGAAATTAGAACTTTTACAATCATTATACCGGGAGGAAAAAAAAATTGCTGACCATATTTTAGGGTGTGATTCCACCCATGAAACTGAACAACTTTCCCCAAGGAACATAGGTCGAAATACGAAAAAAACAATTGGCCCTTCCATACAAATGGTGTCAGCGACTCGAATCAATTTTGTATGGGAAGGCCAATTTAAAAAAAACGACCCATGTTCCTTGGGCAAAGTTGTTCAGTTTCATGAGTAGAATCACACTCTAAAATATGGTCAACAATTTTTTTACACCCTATATAAATAAATATGATTAAAAGGGTAACGAAACTTAAACCTGGCTACATTACATTAATGAATATCAGTTTTCCTAAGGGATGAAAAATGGGCATGTGTGCGTCAGTGTGAATGAAATCATGTAAACCACACAACATTTGCCAACTCGGAAAGTTTTACCCGCCAACTAACAACTATTTGACCCAAGTGTTTACTGCTAACTATTCCAACTGGCTCGGAATTTCTGGTTCGTGTGAAGTCCTCTGCATCGCAATTCTACTTAGTTCTGTTTTGTATATGATAAGAGTATAACAGACTTTAAGAGTGAGATTGAAATAGATATCCTTGAAGTCACTAGCATGCGTTAGGACGTAACTATGCCTCGGTGACCGTGCGTTGAGTCAAAAGCAAACATTATGACAAATATTTTCTGCCAGGAAAAACTAAATTTAAAAATATATATCTATATATTTTATCTGTGGAGTACTTATTCCTAAGCTATTATGAAAAAAAAAGAGCGTGTGTACTGAGCACACGTGATGAAGTGAAACTTCTTTGACATTTTTGACATCTCGACTTCCGTCCCCCATCGTGACGTATTTCCGTCACCCGACCTTGAAATTTTACTCTCAACGCGCCTAAAGAAGTTTCACTTCAAAAATTTGGCTTAATCTAAACACACGACGGGATACAGTAGAATATAGTTAAAGAATATTATGATCCTTCAAAACGATGAAGTTTCTGAAGTTTGCCGCTACCATCGTCGCAGTCGCCTATCTTTGTTGGATATCGTCTAGCTTAACATGTGGGAACAAACAGCTGGAAATTGTTAAGTAATGATAAATTACTGGGCAGTCTCGAAACTTTCATAGTGAATAGTTACAGAAGACGTATTTTTGAATCAGTTGAGTGACATTGACATGCGAATTTCGTATGCGATGAGTTATTCAAAAATAAACTTTCAGAACTTGATCAACTTATGTCATCGTTAGGTAGTATTTAAAAGGAAGTGTTTACTATTACGGCGTTTACTAATAAATAAGCATTACCTACTACAAACAACTCGGTGGTACTAGGGAGCGGTAGTGACTTCTCAAATCAGTGGTGGTACTACTGGGACATGTAGATGCCCTACTAGTACCTCCACTACTTCTCGGTGGTATTATATGCCCCACTAGTACCACCGGTGGTACTCGAGGTAAAATGTTTGTGCTTTGGGAAAGTTGTTTGGTATCATCAGTAAAAGATGTGGTTTAAACGAACGCAGTACTTTTTTTACACCCTGTATATCTAATCTATCATCATCATCATTCGCTTGTCCAAATTCCATTATTTGGGCTCGGTGCAGTAAGTTTCATCCGCCCATTTTAAATACTTATCTGTCAATAAAAAAAATCATAATTTCTAAATCGATAACGTCGTCTGCAGACTAGATTATTAGATATCCGTATTAGATTCCGTTATGCGCCATTGCGATAAAATTGAATTCCAAGAGTTTTATTTCTAGAAAACTAAAGCAGAACCGGGAGCGAAAAAAAATCTCAGGCATACTATTTTATAAATTACCATCTTTTTGGCCCGTATTTATAATCAGCTCTCAAGAGTGACAGCGAGTTTGAGTTCGTATCAGAAATGTCATTTCAGTACAAAACGACCTGTCAAATCCATACTTAATATTGCTCTCAATCTTGACATCGCTTTATAAATACGAGCCTTAAACTCTCTAACTCATCTAAATCAATTAAAAGCAAAAGGTCTCTTAAATTTAGCTTCAGCAGCTAGTATCTATAAATTGAGCCTATTACCAAGCTTTTAACGAAAAATAAACTCTTTTCTCGTGAAAGCCTCTCACCTAATGTGCCAACTACTATACCGCGCTCAGCCACTCCTGGCAGACGGCGTCACACTTCTTTTATTTATATCTTTTCTGTTATCAATTATTTATTTATGCCCGTTACTTCTGTCGGTTTGATACAGGTTATAGATATACTGAAGTAACAGACAGAAGAGTTATCTTCGTAATTATAATAAATGTAAGCAAATTAATTGTAACGCCGTCTGCCAGGAGTGGCCGAGCGGGGTATAGTAATATACCTAAAAAGATCTATAAACCACTAAAAGCAAAATCCGATTAATATTTCCCTAAATTGACTTCCAAAGTCTTTTAAAAGGCCCTTAGAACTCGCCTTTACAATAATATTTCAGATAAGCTTGTTATGGGGTAAATCTAAGGGTCAGTTCATACCTGGATACGCGACGCGACACGGCGTAATGTTGCTTGAAGATGCATCTCTTTGGTACCGCGAAGTGACAAGTTGCACCGCGCGATGTGCAGGTACAATGAGATGCATTTTCAAGCAGCTGCGTTGCGTCGCTTTCCGGTGTAAACTGATCCTTAGGCGTTTTCACTGCGTTTTTGTAGCTGAGAAGTCTCGTTACATGTACGATACTCTCGCACGAGTGAACCGCTGCTAACTAGTAGATACTTAATGCCACTACCGCGCTTCAGTTAATGTGGAGGGGTTGGCGTTTGTAGCGCTGCTGTAGCGCTACAGAACTACATTTTATTTACTTACATCGTAATTACTTTTTTGATAAATGGACCTTTTTACCCGACTGCGCAACGCAAGGGAGGATAATCTGTTTATCAGTATCAGCCTATCTATGTATGTATGTAAGTATGAATGTTTGATCCTCTGTGGCGATCTAGAGACCAAACGCGTAGGCCGATTTTAATGATTCATACGTCAATCGATTTGTCTTTACCATGCGAGTGTCACTGAGGACATGATTTTGATAAAAACCCAATATGGCGACAATCTGACGCCATTTTATAAAATAAAAAAAAATTAAAGCCGACAAACTATGCCGAATGGGGTATCATTGAATAGGTATTTAAAAATCTATTAGAGTTTTCTCATATCACTTTTCTTTTTGACAAATCGTTTAAGGTCTATAGCGATTTAAAATTTTGAAGCTCACTTTCTAGTACGTAGTTGGGTTTTCTGAACTTTTTAAATAACTTGTTTATTACTTACCAAGAGAAAAATCTTGTAAATTTATCATTGTGAATTATACCTATTGTTCCCTTCCAACTATTAATATTTTAAATAAACACAATTTAGCTTTGTCAAAATTACAATACAATATTAATGTCACTTAAAACTAGACTTATACAACTAAACTTAACCTACTCAAATAGCCCGCCCCTGGTCGATCCTCGCGCAAAGGTCCCCATTACCGCGTTGGATCTTTATCTTTAGTAGTTTTGTTTGGAGGGCAAATAAGAACATCCATTATATTCATTCTCTTTGGCTTACAACTTTTTTTATATCGGGCAAACGGTAAAGTTGCACACAGGATACGGAAGTTATGGAGTGATTGATTAGAGTAGTTATGTATGTAGGTCAGCTTTTGTTCCATTAATTGATTTCTGCTGAATAATGAATCGGCGAACAGATCGCATCGTTATCATAAATAATACAGGGTGTTAATTTAATTGCGTGCCATAGCTTAGGGTGTGTTTCAGTAACGTTAAAAGAGCCCATGAAAAATAAAAAATAAATTCAACTCAAAAAATCATTTAAAAGATTTATGAACTAGAATATTTTCAAATGTTGAAATTGTAGACCATGAACAAATTTCTTACTTGTATATTTTTATAGAATTTTCCATTGATTCGTTTAGGAGATATATCCTTTTAAAAACAACCATTTGCCGGTATGAATCACCTTAAGAAATCAAGCCAAGCCGGAAATGGACGACCTGGCCTGATTCCAAGGAAGAAAACCTTCTTGATGCATAGTATTTAAAAAAAAACTCAATTTCTATTCATCAAAATATTTTCTCGTTTATTTGTGAGAGAGTTCTTGAAAGAGTTCAGTGTAAAGTATTATGAAAAAATTAGACTTCTTATAATGTCAGCAGTCACCAGTCAAATGAGTGATTCATGTTGATATAGGAGATTGATGTATTATATTGATAGATTGATATGAGTGTGTAGCCTGTAGTTGAGAAAAGTTATTTTTGTGGGTAAGGGTAATCCCTTCATCCTTACACTAAGAGAAAACATCGTACAAGTACATGTGAGTCCAACAAAACATGTTTTTATATTTTAAATACCTTGAACTTTACTAAAAATACTGACAAAAATAAAATTCTTTTGAAATCTGCTTCTTAATAAGTAAATTTCTATTTTTGGTATAATAATCTCTGTTATCCCTTTTTTATTGGTTCTTCTTTGAAATAAACTTGCGCAAATCCTTTAGTACATTATAATATATCAATAACACAAACGAATGGATGCCCAATTATATTGGCTAGGCTAAAATATTGTTTGGCATTTTTCCAAGAAGGTGTCAAAAGCATTACAATTATTTTCAGATTTATTCTTTTGAAAATCTATACCTGAAATTCTATGCGCACAGATTTAGAGTAGGATAGATACCGCATGATGATAGTATGTAAATCGAGAAAAACTAGCGAGTTTTTTCTATCTACGAAGACGCCACGCCAGCCATTGTTATTGCGCACATTGTCTTAATACTGGTCGTGATTTGATGAAAATAATTGTTGGAATTTAGTTTGTAGCGCACTAGATGGCGCCACAACAAGAAACAACAGTCCAGAAACGCTGTATCGAAGTTTGCACTGCGATCTGCATATATAAAACTTCTGAATTCATCCAGTCGGACTCCGGTACCCTAGACACAACACCCGACCAGGCGGGTAGCTACCCTTTTCCCATCCGTCATCACTCGGCCAACTGGCCTCTCAAGGAAATACTCTTAAAAGTTAAACGAGTAATAGCTCTGTATTTCAACAAAACAGTCATCAGAATAGGCACCACGAACGACATGAGTGCGTGCACATCCTACCGTTGCTCAGTCAACGAAACTGAAAAATCATCAGTAGGAAATTCTTTCAAAAAATGAAAAGAAAAATGACTTTCTCAAACGAAATGACCACCTCAGTCAGACAATTTGTATAGGAAAGCCAAATTGTTTTTAAGCAACCCCTTTTAGTTTTCGGTACGCTGTCCCTTACCCCCGGTATGTTTTGTTTGCGAACAGGTTGCGGAATCTACCCTACTCTAAATCTGCGCTCAAGCATTATAAAAATACATGCGGAGTGAACAACGCACGGATTAGTGTTTTCCAATAATTCTAATGTGGAATAAGATTAATTCGCTTTTAAATCGTTTTCCAATAGGTTCAATTGAGGTTAAGCAAATCATCCATTATTTAAAGCGTAGAATTATTTTCTAGCATAACATTTGTAGCAAGAGTTCCACTAAATTATGTTTAAGAGTAATTTTGATTTATGACGGGCTGGCTGCTAATTAGGCTCATATTTATGAAGCAATCTCAAGATACAAAGCAATATTAAGTACGGATTTGACAGGCCGTTTTGTACTGAAATGTCATTTCTGATACAAGCTCAAACTCCGTCCGTACAAAATTGCAGATGAGGAGAGCATCTTTGTATAGAAAAGGCAAATTATTTTATCGAGCTAAAATTTTTGTGCTTTGGGAAAGTTGTTTGGTATCATCAGGAGAACATGTGGTTTATAGGAACGCAGTCCTTTTTTTTACACCCTGTAAATATAGCTAAAGATACATACCCCATAACGTACCTAATTCGCAGCCCCATTCGCACATACAGTGCGAGGATGATCAACCCTGGCAGGATGAAGAACAGTAGACTGCTCAGCTCGCACAGGTACCAGGAGGGCAGCTCCAGCATGGCGCAGAACGCTGACTCCAGCGAGGAGTTGCCTGACCCTGGGGACAAGACAGGAGGTTTAGGTGATGTTTTTATTAAAAATATTCATTCAAAAATCAGCTGGTCAAGTTATTCATCTACTGGATCGCTTTCTTAGCCAATCGGATGATGCTGGCAGAGATTGTACCTATAAATAATATGTGAATGAAAAAAGCCTCGTTTTTTATACAAAAAATTCTTATATAAATAGGCTTTTATGCAAAAGATCAATCAAAAGAAAATTTATATAATGGGCGCATAGTCATTATTGTGGCAAAGGCTTAAAATATTCTCAAGCTTTGAACTTCGAATACGTTTTTAGTATCACAGAAAGAGAGTACAGAATATTTTTTGTATAATTCTTAAATCCGCATGGCGACAGCACTCTGTGGCAGCTAATTTATAAACGGTTTTGGCATTAAAATGTATTTTTATCACCCACAGCCATCTCTCGGGATGTTATAGGCAACAATGGCCTCGGTTTTGTCAACGCATTTCACCTTAAATATTTTGTATAGGTATATTTACATTAATTTTATATTTGATATAGGTTTGATCTTGACACTTCTATTGGACAGAGATGTCAGAGTTCACGATGGAGCGACCTTGCTCAAACTGGGGTCTAAATAGAGGCTGCACTTTGAGGCCTCTCACTTTACAGGGAATGCTCCTTTTGCACCAAATGTATCGAAAGTAATGCATCAGTAAAGTCTAAAATCCCATGTGCCGGTTTTGCTGACAGAAACACAACATTTCTATGTTTGCAGATGGGCTTTTTACCTTCAACCAACCTTTATCACCAAACAACAAATACGATTAAATTATCGAGTCGAAAGAGTTTATTTTACATCAATTATTCAAATGTAATAAAACCGAACCAAATGAACTGAATTTTCCTTTTAACTGATTTGGCGAACAAACAAAATTTTTGCCGCCATAATTTCAACCCCAGACCTTAATAAGGGTAGACCTCGCAACCACTTCAAACTTAGTCAGGTAGATCTTAATTCTTGTAAGTTTTTCAATGTTTAGTACATCATCAGTATTTTTTTATATTAGAAACTTTAACTCCAATGAATCGGAGATTTTGTATAAAAAGTTGATTTGCGGTGTCTAGTCATCGTACTTCAAACAGATTTACTGTGATAATGTAAATGCAAAATAATGACTACAGGCAGCTATTACTTTGCTTTTTTCCAAGTCAACCGCTTTTTAGGTCATTATTTTGTATAAAAGCTATTGAGCTTTTTAACATTATCTTCCATACAAGTACTTACAATAATTTATTTTTAAACGTTAAGTAAACACATTCTGAATTTTTCAAAACTTTGATCAAAACTTTGCACAATATTTTATTATTTTAAAATTCGAATAAACTGTAGTTATTACCACGTTTGGTTTATTAAAAGTCAATTTTAAAACACAAAGCATTGATTTTTAAAAACATGGAAAGGGTATTTCCTATATTAAGAAATGCCAACATAAATACAGTTACCCCTACACGGGTAAGCTCTCAAGCAATTCCACACTCATACATATTAATAAAACTCTGTGAAAAGGACCGCTATTCCAAATTCAAATCCCGCTCAAGCAAATCAGATGAAAAATACGCGGTTTTCCAGAGAAAAAGAATGGGAGATGAGATTCCATTTACAAAGAGTCGTGTGTCATTGTGTGGGGTATCTACTATCTAGGGTTATTGTGTTTTAGGCTCGTATTTATATAGTGATCTCAAGTTTGAGAGCGATATTAAGTGTGGATTTGACAGGCCGTTTTGTACTGAAATGACATTTCTGATTCAAACTCAAATTCGCTATCACTCTTGAGAGCTGATTATAAATACGGGCCATAGTAATAATAGTCCTCCCAACCGACCCGAAGTTTTTTTATTTTGGCTATGTAACTCATTCATCTATTGAAACCATGCTATTTTAGTATATTCTAAGAAAACGTGAGATGAGTTAGTAAGATTTCGATTATTTTTTTATATGAAATGGAAATCACCTCATTTAAAATAAAATCTGCTTTATAGGAACACATATTTTAAGCTGAAGTGGCAGTGGGCTGGTCACATCTGTCGTAGAACTGATAGTAGAACTACTTTGGTGCCTGGGGCAGACGGGCCGTGAATGGGCCGATGAAACTAGGTGGGGCGATGATGTTCGTAAGAAAGCGGGCAGGGATGCGATGACAAATAGCTGACGATCGAGCTGAGTGGTGTTCCATGGGTGAGGCCTATGCCTAGCAGTGAACTGATGCAGTCTGATGATTATGAGGACCACTTTTACTTTATTTAGTATTGCTAATAGCTTGCCTGCTCTCTTCACACAGTACTTGTACAAGACATTAAAATGCTTCAAATGTAAAATAGCTCTGTAAGTGTCATATTTCACAAATAAAAACATTTGCACAGTCTATTTGCAAATTTTATGGTGCTAGTTAGCGTTGTGTAATTTGTTAAGTAATGTTTATTTATTTTGTTTGAGTCTGAGTGTTTTCTATATCAGTAAAAAAAAAATTGAAAACGTAAATAGATTCTGAAAATAGATTTAGATAGAAATATTTTAATTAAGTAACCACGTTTTGAGTCTTTTTTCTCCATACTTAGAGTATAATTTTAGTGGCTGAATTTCGGGCTGTTTTAGGACTTTTTCATTTAGGTATATTTCCAACAAAGCCTATCTTTCCTAAGCTGTCAGTCTCTACTTTATACCTAGGAATTACAGATAGACCAAAATTGAAAGGATAATTTTGATTGTATTTTGCAAGGTTATTCTAGATTTTAGTTTAGAAAAGGCTAATATGACTTGAAGAGTCATTGAACCGAGCTTGCCTAGAAAAGACTAGCATGGGACGTGGTGTTTGCAGGCCAGGAGGCCCCAATAACTACTGAGCAATATTCACAAGACATTTCAGAACCAACCATAAAAGAGAAGGTCACTGAGAGACTTAAGGAATTTGCGTCATTTGCAACGTAAAAATACTCATAAAAAATAATGACCTATGATTTATTCGCTGTTGTTATCTTTGTTGTCGAAATAAAAGATTTCCATCACAAGAATAATGTTCGTAAATAAACAGATAATTAAAAGGAAGCCAGATTAAACCAATTTATGTTAGCATGGGGATTTTTCCTGTTTGTTATGTCTTCAAAAATTGTGTCATGGAATGATTGCAATAAAGGCATTAAAATGGACATTCTTTCAAAAATAATATGTTACCATTATACGGGATTAAAAAAAATTGCTGACCAAACTTTAGGGTGTGAACTGTGAACCTACCCATGAAACTGAACAACTTTCGCACCAGTTATTTGTCGTAGAACTTTATCTTGGAATCTTTGTAATTTTACTACGAATATTATATTAAGTACTTTATTATGCCCTATAATTGGTTTTACCTACTTAATCGTAAACTTATCTTAAGAAGCTACTAAACTTGAACCAATAAATCAGTTTAAGCACGCTTGATGTTAATAGCTATTACCAACTTGAATAACATCGTTAATAAGTATTGCAGTCTTTTAAAATTATCATTTACTTCAGGCAAAATTTACATTAGTAGATGTTAAAGTAATGTAAAAAGAGGCCTATATTATATACCTTATGACTAACGTATACATAAAAATACTTAAATAAATATATATATTATATATAATAAATAGGGGGGGGGATTAAATTGTGAAGGGGGTAATTATTTTTGGTGCGAAAACCTATCATGGGATATCCAATGAAAGGGCGTTATAAGCTGATTCTAAAAATATATCATACAATTATATTACTTCTAGCTGTTTTTTAATTGTTACCCTACTAGTCAAAACAAAACACACCATAATAGTCAAAAGGAGCCTAGAGTCAATAGTAGTCTAGAGTCAAGAGTAACCTAAACTGGAGTCAAAAAATGAGCAGAACACTTACCAGGAGGATAGTCGTGATAGTTGACGGTGGTGTAGAAGGCGAACGGTGAGGCAGCCACTAACGACAGCACCCATAGAGCAGCTACGATCCGTAGAGCTCTTCGCAGACCAGCCATGGCGTACAGGTGGAGAGGGTGCCTGATGGCCAGGTAGCTTATTTCCATGGGAAAACTACTGGAGTCAAGAGTAGCTTACAGTAAAGTGTAGCCTATAGTCATGAGGAGCCTAGAGTCAAGAATAACTTATAGTCAAGAGTAGCCCCTATAGTCAAGAGGAGCCTAGAGTAGTAGCTTAGGGTCAAGAATAGCTGAGATACAAAAGTAGCATAAAAGTCAAGAGGAGCCTAGAGTCAAGAGTAGCCTAGAGTCAAGAGTAGCTTAGAGTCAAGAGTAGCCTAGACTAAAGTCAAGAAATGAGCAAAACACTTACCAGGAGGATAGTCGTGATAGTTGACGGTGGTGTAGAAGGCGAACGGTGAGGCAGCCACTAACGACAGCACCCATAGAGCAGCCACGATCCGTAGAGCTCTTCGCAGACCAGCCATGGCGTACAGGTGGAGAGGATGGCAGATGGCTAAGTAGCGTTCTAGTGAGAACGCCACAATTGTGAGGACCGAGACGTAGGAGGCACTGAAACAAAGAAAATGTGTAAGGTCAATACAATACAATACAATACAAATATACTTTATTGCACAAAAAACACAGAAATTACAAATTGATTACACAGAGAAGTAGTACAATTGGCGGCCTTATTGCTAAGGTAGCAATATCTTCCAGGCAACCAGGCAGTAGGAGACAGCGGAATAGAAAATATTGATTGTAAAGGTCAGTGTCTGTTTAAAAGTTTTATTCGACGGAACAAAACTTTGAAATTCTTATATCACTAATCACAAATTACATACAAAATTACAGTGTCTTGAAGAAAACTTGTTTCATGATTAATTAAAAAAATATAGCAAAACATAGAATGCAGTGCTTTCAGTAACCAGCGTCGAAACTTTGCATGCCCGTTTAGGGACTTCTCATTTAATTTAGATTGACCAATGCGAACTTATATAAATTATGAGCATTTAAGTCAAAATTGTGGGGCTGGTACAGCCACCATCCATGCTAATTTGACTTTTGTTCTATAAAGGGTATATTGAATTCGAAGCAAAGCAGGGGGCTTATGATGCGCACTATAGACTTCGTTTTGTCTACACATTATCTCTTTCGTTGCGCACTTCACATCGGAAAAGAACAGACATTAATCAGAGTGAAGTTTGCAACATGTGTAGATAAATCGAAGTCTACAGTGCGCATCATAGCCCTGCAGGTTACGCCATACCAAAACCAGTTTATTTAGAAAGTCTCTGATATAAGGTATAACTCGTGCACTTAAAGAAACGATTTATAAATGGCCGCCGCTCGCATGCGTTCTCGCTCACTCTCTATTAGGTAGAGCGAGAACGCATGCGAGGTGGACCAATCACGAAGCGAGCGGACGCCATTTTTAAATCGTTTCTTTAAACGCACGACTTATACAGTCAACAACGCCTTTAGGGTAACAGGGCTGCTCCAAAGCAATAAAGTTTTCGCAGGTGTTTATTTACATATTTAGATAAAATTTTATATACTCGTACAGTTTAATAACCTGCACAACTATACGAAATTTCATGAAAAATCATAAACAATTACCCTAGAAAACTTCATCGGTTCAGTTTCGTCGACTGCATAATTCCTTTCAATTTTCGATCTTGTTTGTTTGTGACTAACTATTTCTGATAAAAAAATATAGTAAGTATAGTTTTATTCTGCAAATTATGTTTTCAATCCACCACATAAGCCTGAAGGCTGTTGAACTCGTTACTCTGAACGCAATAACGTGGCGGAAACGGAAGCATAGGTCATTTGTCTTCAGAGCGAATAACGAATAACTCCGCCGAGCGATTTGACAGAAATGACGGATACAAATGTAATATTATTTTTCATGCAAAATATTGCGCATATTCTCGCTACTACACATTTGAATGTTCTATAATAGTCGCTTCTTTTTCCGGGCGAACTATAAAAACTTGCAAAGGGAGCCGATGAAGTTCGGTAAAATTTAGACGATAGGCTGCAGATCAATATCAGCAGTAAATTTAAACAACTAAAAATAAACAAGTACGTAACAAAATTGTTCTGGGTTTTCATTAAATATTTTATGGTTTTACCCTATTTTCACGATATGGGCAAACGTGGGTGACCAAATCGCTAAACG
>JARACY010001460.1:0-57998 GCA_029255725.1 Scrobipalpa atriplicella
CAATACATAGCAGGCGGGGTGAGGCGGGGGGGGTTCGCGGTTTCCTAACTTTTCACTTTAAAAAGGGTTTTTTCGATGGGAGGGGGGGTGATGACCCCCCGGGACGTTGGGGGAGGGTCAGCTTGAACAAATACGAAGTGGACGCTGCTAATTCGATTCGTATCCCAGTAGATGTACGATTAGATCGTGTGGGCGAGAGGCCGCTACAAGAATTTTCGGCCTCGGTTTTCGCAACTCGTTTCGTTTGTTAAAATTCGTTTGATTACACTTCGAATGATTTCATGTACGCAGCTTTCCGTGAGAATTAATCTAAACCGGATACGGAAATGTTAAAAGCTTTTATTCTGGGAAGTCGAAGTCGAGAAGTTTCCAAGCAATCATGTTCTTTTCATAAGCTTTCAGCTCGTGTAACTTTTACTTAAAACATCTACGCGTATACCAATCAATTTTAATCTCTACATTTTTGGGGGTTGCATTTCATTGAATCCGGTAGGTATGTAAAGAAACCTTAAAAAGATATGTCGGTGACTTTTCTAGTACTAAGCTAAGTTGGTATAGGTATGTATCTAGTATTTCAAGTATACTAAGCTCAAATTCTGTACAATTTATTGACCGATAAATAAGTGACCAAGTAGCCCAATTAGAGACTTATTTATAATACTTGGTGACAAAGAAAGAGATATCCCATGGAAAACACTCGATATCGCTCAGGCACGCATGGTTTTAAGAAAGTAGTCCATGTTACCTTTGCTTAATGTAAATAGTTTTCTAATTGTTTTTTTTTTATATCGGCTCAGTAGTTTAAAAAATAACTCTACATCTAACATTCTGTATTTTTTTTCTTGAGTCAACGTTTCTAAATCCAGATTTAAAGAAGTAAAATAAAACACGTTGGTTCATTCTCTTGAGCTGTTTCAAACCGCAGTCGGAGCTGAGGCCTAACCTGTGCAATAAACATGCTAGGGATGGCGGAAGAACATCCACCAGGTAGTATCTCTGGTAAATATATACTTAAATATTATAAAGAAGAAAAATATGTAGTATTGTATGTATTGTATGTGTAATGAATAGACTCAAAAACTATTGGACTGTTTTCAAAAAATTCTTTCACAAAAATAAGCCATTTTCAACCAGAGAAACAAAGGCTTATTTTTACTTCGGGAAAATATCTGATTCCTACGGGAAAACTCTTTAAGCCCAAAAGCTAGTACCTAGTAGGTACCTAGTTTAATAATCGAACTAGTGGGACGCTTTCGCTACAGCGGTTCGATGATAGTTACACATATGTTTATGATGATATTAAACATGTAATGTATATCTTTTCACAGTTTTCAAAAAACGATATCTGGAATTTCTAGGATGTTGATAAAATTTTGGATTTGCAATATCATTGCGAAAGGACTCTTTTTAAGTGCAGTGCATAGGTAAGTAAATGCATTTAGGCATTACCTAAGCAAGCATGTTTAATTGTTTATCAATTGAGATGGCACGCCAGAAAAACGAATGATAGAGCAGGTTCATTTTGTTATTAAAAGTGGTGTAATTATGTTCCAATGAAAAAAGAGGAGTTAAAAAATATACCTAATTGTATGTTTTTCTCCTTAATACTTTCTTAGTGTCAATTAGAAGTTTAGATTTAGAAACCATTAACATTATTTAAACATGATCGCAACGAAGCCTCATGTCATTAGATATTCCAGTGTTGGCAATTATCCCTCAAATCCAGCCTTGAACCGCGCAGCCCTATAGCAGAGGTCATCGGCCTAGGCACACCCGAAATTCAAAAGCACTAAAAAACTTTTTCAACATGGCCGCCAGATATCGTTTTTTGAAAACTGTGAAAAGATATACATTACATGTTTAATATCATCATAAACATATGTGTAACTATCATCGAACCGCTGTAGCGAAAGCGTCCCACTAGTTCGATTATTAAACTAGGTACCTACTAGGTACTAGCTTTTGGCTTAAAGAGTTTTCCCGTAGGAATCAGATATTTTCCCGAAGTAAAAATAAGCCTTTGTTTCTCTGGTTGAAAATGGCTTATTTTTGTGAAAGAATTTTTTGAAAACAGTCCAATAGTTTTTGAGTCTATTCATTACACATACAATACATACAATACTACATATTTTTCTTCTTTATAATATTTAAGTATATATTTACCAGAGATACTACCTGGTGGATGTTCTTCCGCCATCCCTAGCATGTTTATTGCACAGGTTAGGCCTCAGCTCCGACTGCGGTTTGAAACAGCTCAAGAGAATGAACCAACGTGTTTTATTTACTTCTTTAAATCTGGATTTAGAAACGTTGACTCAAGAAAAAAAATACAGAATGTTAGATGTAGAGTTATTTTTTAAACTACTGAGCCGATATAAAAAAAAAACAATTAGAAAACTATTTACATTAAGCAAAGGTAACATGGACTACTTTCTTAAAACCATGCGTGCCTGAGCGATATCGAGTGTTTTCCATGGGATATCTCTTTCTTTGTCACCAAGTATTATAAATAAGTCTCTAATTGGGCTACTTGGTCACTTATTTATCGGTCAATAAATTGTACAGAATTTGAGCTTAGTATACTTGAAATACTAGATACATACCTATACCAACTTAGCTTAGTACTAGAAAGTCACCGACATATCTTTTTAAGGTTTCTTTACATACCTACCGGATTCAATGAAATGCAACCCCCAAAAATGTAGAGATTAAAATTGATTGGTATACGCGTAGATGTTTTAAGTAAAAGTTACACGAGCTGAAAGCTTATGAAAAGAACATGATTGCTTGGAAACTTCTCGACTTCGACTGTCCCAGAATAAAAGCTTTTAACATTTCCGTATCCGGTTTAGATTAATTCTCACGGAAAGCTGCGTACATGAAATCATTCGAAGTGTAATCAAACGAATTTTAACAAAACGAAACGAGTTGCGAAAACCGAGGCCGAAAATTCTTGTAGCGGCCTCTCGCCACACGATCTAATCGTACATCTACTGGGATACGAATCGAATTAGCAGCGTCCACTTCGTATTTGTTCAAGCTGACCCTCCCCCCACGTCCCGGGGGGTCATCACCCCCCCTCCCATCGAAAAAACCCTTTTTAAAGTGAAAAGTTAGGAAACCGCGAACCCCCCCCGCCTCACCCCGCCTGCTATGTATTGCGATGTTTAGTATACAACGGGATATATAAAGTACCTATTTATTTGTTAAGGCTGGTTGACTTTTGGGCCGAGTGGGAATACGTATTATGATGTAAATCTTTATAGGTTCGAGTGTTGTGTTATGCCATTCGCGTTACAGTCCCAGGTCACACAATATCGTCAATTCAGTTTTACCCTAGTACCTATTATTATATTCTGTGATTTTTACCATTTCGGCAAGAAATATGAGGCAAAAGTCTCTTCCTAGCAGGAACTAAAGGAAAGTCACAACGTAAAATTAATATGAAATAAATAAAGCTTTTTATTTAAATTAGATAAAGTTTTAATAACAGTTCAGTAAATACATTACGATTTTGACGAAATATCTTAAACTCTCTTTGAATATCAAAAATGTTGAAAACGATTTGAATATCCATGTCAAATTGAATGTACCACACATTTATCACACAAGAAGTGAAAAAAATTTTAATGAACCTAGCTATATTTTTAATATCTCCTTTACCTTTAAAAACAGCCTGGTCATAATTTCGAATGACACCAGAGAGTTGGCACTTGATGTCCTTGTATTTTGCTTTCTTCTCAAGTTAGTGCCCAACTTTGACCCTGGAAGGTCTTCAGTTTCTGAGCAGTCCCTTGACACCAATAACTCTTCAACTGCCTAAGCACTTCTGCTAAGAAAAAGTGGAATATTTTGTTAACCGACTTTACGAAGAAGGAAGTCATAAAAATCATAATGACTATGACTTATTAACTTTAAATTATTCATGAATTGTATTTTATTTAATTTAATTGACATACTTGCATCATTGTATTCAAAGTATTTTATAATTTTTTCACTAATTGCGTTTGGTATGTACTGTTAGCAATTAAGTTGACTTTAATAAATGAAATGAAATGAAATAAAAATAAATTCAGGTGTAAACCGTGATATTATGTTCAGAAAATTCATGCATGTATTTCATAACAGTCGTGTTTAAATTAAAGAGCAATTTACAAAACTGAGTCACTGAATACAATACAACTCGTTTATTGTAGATCTTATCACCAAAACGTAAATTTATTTACGGTGAACGTAAGGGTTTGTTTTTAAGGAATACTCAGAAAACTACTGAAGGAATATTCTGCGAATAAATACATTTTGTTTTTGAGTATTTCATGCGTTCACAATGCTCGTTAATTTCTAAACTATGACGTCCACTATGACGTTTAAATATTTTAAAAAAAATTGTATCAGGTTGGTAAGAATGCAGCAGCTTATTTAGTTGGTAGAGCTGTAGGACGGCATTTCTAGGACACGGGTTCAAATCTTGTATCCGATATTTTCGACACTCCATTACCTAAGACCTACCCCCTGCCCCTTGGTCAAGAAATCGCCAACCTTCTTGTTTTACCAACAACATACTTTGCTCTAGCCAACTTATAATTCAGTTAGGTCGGGTCGTATATAAAAGAATCCGTGTAAAAACAGTATTGTCGGTTGAAACGATGCCTCTGGGCGACATCGATCCACCCCTACTTGCGAATGCGTGTTAGATCACTAAGGGATAGGAGGTAGCGTAGAATAGGAGATGAAGGTATGAGAATTAAAGATTAGAAAGTTCAGAATATCCCTAGTAGTTGAGAATCAAAGCAAATTAAATCAGAATCGCAGAATAACTATCAGTGCAGAACGTACGTAGTTTAGTTTTCTTGCTACGCTAAGTTTTTAACATATTATGTATCTTAATCTTAATGCGGATTATTAGAGGTTTCCGGAATACGATTACCTACCTATATGCGTTATGCGTGGAGTAAGACTAACTACTATGGCCAAACTTACATTAGGTCATGTGTGCTTTGTCACCTGGTTAGAGTCACATAGAATGCTAAAGGTGACCAAGTTCAAGAAGGATACTACTTCGTCAAAGAATAAATGAACTGGTACCTAATTACTTGGCTTTATTCTTATAGTCTTTACCCTGTAAATAAACCTACGTGTTCCGCTGTTTATCCATGTAAATTGTAAATTGTAGCTCCCAAAAAGAAGATAATTTTATCTACAGAATACCTATTCGCTAAGTTCAGTTCGGTAAACAAGTCTTTCCGTTAATTGTTAGATAACAATAATCAAAAACTCTTAAGACCAAGTTGGTAAGACTGTAAGTACAGTCCAACATTTTCAAAGCGTTTACATGGCTTCCATGTTCTTTAGCTGCTATTCAATAAAATCAAAACATTTTGTTCACAAGAGTTGTTCTTAAGGTTTGTATTCACAATACAGTCACTGCAACCCATAATACTTTATTATCAAATGTGCTGTTGAGTAAGGTTAGGGTATATTATCTGGGCTACGGCATTGCAGGCTTGGGGAGGAAGGAGTCTTCGACCAGCCTTCAACTAGATATCCTCGAAGCTAAGCAGTGAATGTAGTGTTTCGTTGGTGTATGTGTGAGTGCATGTGCCCTTCGAGTCTTGTTGATGAGAAGAGTCAATGACTAGGAGTCTCACTATCTAGATAAAAGACTAAAAAATTTTCATCCCTTACACCACTCACATTAACCCAGCAATCCCTATCTGAAAACGTTCGGAAAATAAAACCTCCGTAGAACGCTCCTCTAGGAATTAGAGCGGTGCGCGCGAACTAATAAATCGCGAAATAATATCGGGGATCGAGTCTCCCCGCACGTGGGTTTGCCAGTAGCTACTCACTACCGGATGCGTATGGATAAAAGCTAGTTTCATTCAGCAATGGTGGTGGATGGAATTAGTTTGGAGTTTTTTCTAGCGCCGGCTGCTGATGAAATAATTTCCAATATCTAGATTAGTTATTCTGTGCTTTGGTAATTTATGTTATGTAATATCAAAAAACTGTTTAAATATGAATGATAATGGTAGAGCGTAAGCTCTTTTGCACATAGTTAAGACTTGCAATTAACTCAACAAAAATACGACACCGGCCCCATTAGAATGTTTTTTCCCTATAAAGTACCTATAGTTATGAAATTTTAGAATATCATTTTTGTGCACAAGTGGTCTGCTATAAAAATTTGATACGACTTGGTTAATAGTTTCCAAACATTATGATTCGTAATATTCATAATCTACCAAAACTATTTATAAAAACCCTACATATTTGAACTCTGCCTGGCACACTGGTGTTACTGTATACGCTACCCCGTGGCCGCAGGGTTCGCTAAGCCATTGTTTTAGGTACACGCATAGGTACTACGATAACAACCCTACTCCTGCAATGGGCCTGATCAAATTAAAACACCATTTATAAAGTTCACTTTAAACTCATTTGTACTAAAAAGAGACAAGTGCATAAAGGTAATTTAAATTATGTGCAAATATTTTAAGAATATGTTTTACACAACTAAAATATAAATTTCCCCAATAAGCACAATATAGGTAGAAATAAAAAAAATACTTTAAATAAGCTGACTGAATGATCTCATTTAAACGGTGGTAGAGTCTTCTTATGTCTGTTTGACTTGCGACACCTTTACCACCGCTCTCCAGCCGAGCAAACATATTTAGTGCGGCTTTCCAAAGGTTTTCAACTGCTTACTATATTCCTTACACAAACAAGCAGCTTATTATATTCCTAATTTATCTTCCGTACTGGACTGGGAGCGACAGAAAAACATAGAATGCGCCAGCTGCTTTTCCTCCCGGACATGCTATAAAACCCATCAAGGATGTTTTGATGACAATCTGCCTCTTTATTTCAGTCTGAAATTGCCTACAATATTTGCCAGACAGGCATCATCATCGTATTGCGTTCCCAAAAATGCAACTTTATAATTCTGAAGTCAGACGTGGCGAAAACACCGTTTACTAGGCGTTTTACACGCTGTCTACCCCGTAAGAAGTAAAGGCGTGAAAGGTATATGACCTTTGAGGCTTTTGTGAGGACTCGCTGGATCGTGGACTCTATCTCGATAACCTGTCAATAAAAAACTAATTGGCACTGTGATATCGGGCTAGATTTGTTGATGAGCGACGACGCTTATATTCTAGGTATATTGAGATATTCAGACAAGTGGCTGTTATTTTTTGAGATTTAGAGAAATTTTCATGAAAAATGGGATGAAGGATATCTTATAACTGTTAAATAAAATGAAGGATATCTGTCGGATATTTTATATTAGGGCCTTTCTTTATTTATCTGGCTAATTTAGTGTGATAGTTTGGATGCCATACTGACACATTTTGCTGCTATAAAATCTGTCTCATTTTGTGAATTGATGTAATTACTTCCTATGAAATTAGTTTTCTCAATCAAAAATCAAGTCAGCGTAAAATCTGACGTAACTAGGTACCTAATTTGTACCAGAAAAAAGAATTGACGTACAACCTAACAAGTGTTGTTTCTGTTCTCCACTTGCCAGTAGATGTACATTTGGAATGTCAGCAGGTCTCTACTCGAGGCTGGATGACCTCTACGTGACCTAGCGCTCATCCCTCCGACCCACACGTCCAAAAACCTTTCTTAACAACCTGGCTGCCATCCAACATCCAATATTTAACACCGCCACTGCCAAACGACAAACGAAAGGGTTTCCGTACTAATGATTCGTATTTCGCAAACGGTTAATGCGTGCCCTCGGACATATTTAAAACACAACTTTTCCGCTGTAAGGGGGGCAACCCCGCGGGGGGTAAGAGGTGTATTTCGGTAGTTAGCAGGAGGCAAAAGAGAAAAAAGATCCCTCTGGAGTGGGGTAAAAATGCGTAGTTTTAGCTAATCTGCATGGCGCGGGGGCTGTTTAAACTCGGGGGGTCGGGTGCTTTAGGCTTTTTAACACTGTACAAAAATGAGGGGGGGGCGGGTGAGGGGGCGTGTGTGGAATCGGACGTATTATGTGCGAATCTATTTATGTGTGTACCCCCCCGTTAATATCGGTTGCTATGGCTACCGGGCCGATTACTGCATGCATCTACTCGATTTTTCGCCGCTTTTTCCGTTGTAATCAAATGAGGTGCGACGCGTGTGTGAGGGGGGTAATGGCGGGTGCGGGGCTCCCCCCCAGGGGGGGGGGGTGACACGCGTGTACTCAATTATCCGCAGTGAATCAATAGCGAGATGAGGGTAGTTGTGATGTTTGGAAGCTGTAATGCCGAATTTTTATCTGATTATTTTTTTACTCTTCCCCGGTCCCGACGCGCTTCGCATTGTTTTGAGTAAAATTAGATATTCGGTCGCTGACCTACTTTTCCTATTTGAATAATTTGATTATTTTATCAAGTTACAAAAGAAACTTATATTTTCCAGCAGGTAGGTATAATATTATTGAAATGCTAATTAAAATTATTCAATTCATTATTGAGGTAGGTACCTGTCCTGTATATAAACTTTCCATCAAACTTTGATGGATCACTACACTACTCGATTACCCATAATTTGTTATATTGATACGTATGAAAAGTTCAAAATCCGCTTATTTATACCTACTTGCATACGCAGACCTAGATAATACGTGTTTTTACATAACATTTAAAAGAATTCGTTTAATTGAAAATTCAAATAACGTACTCTACTGCCTATACCTTAACCTACTTATAAAATGTATCGAAATAATTGTGAAAAGCGCCATCTGCCAAAATTTTCCCGAACTTAAGCGATATCTGATTGGGTTTGGTTTTCACTCTATACAGCGCCACCTAGCGCACTTTCCCGAAAGCTTCTCTGAAACTGTCGGGTCGGCAATAGTTCGTAGCAAGAAGGTACTCTATGTTTCTACGAACCTAGCTACGAATTGGCTACGAACCTGTTCTGTGCTACGAACATATGCAGTCATTGGTTCTTCCTCCACCCGATAGATGTCCAACGAACAAGGAAAATAACTTTGAAGCGTGTGCATAATGAATGTTACATATTGTTTTTTTTTACATTTAGATATCCTAAGCAGAAATAGATAGGTAAGTAACAAGGATTTTTTGCAATTCATATGTTTTAACTTTGACTCTAGCTAGAAGGTATAAGCCACAGGTTACCGTGACAGGGCTAAACTAAACCGCTATATACGATACCAATCTAATATTATATACAGCTAATTCCGTCAATGAGTTTGTAACCAATCATCTAACTGTATTGTCTGCTATTTTACTTTGTTATATGAATCTGCTTATAGATTTATTTAGGCAAAATATCAAGGTAAATAAAGCAAAATGCTGAGGTATCCTCCCTCTCTATCGCCTTCTAATGACAGAGAAAAACACGTGGATTATTAGGCTAAAAAGAGACGAGTGATTCTGGGTCGTTCTTCAGAAATGATTCTTCGGGTCACTTTAGTGGCGAATTTTTTTTGTGCGTTTTTGGCATTTTTTTATATTGGAGAATAATAAAGAGATCAATAGAAGTTTAATTACAAAAAATTACTCATATCTAACCACAGGTTACAACAGAATTAATTTTCGAAATTTTCGATGCCACCAAACGTGACATATTGTGCCACTCGAGTGACCTTGTTATTATTATGCGGAAAAAGTGAAAGATTACCACCGTCAGCATGAGTTTAATATCCTTTTTGATTACTTTTAATGATATTATAACAGTTTGTTTACTTCAAAAACTTAAATGCGAACTGCAAATCTTATCCTGAAATCTCTTACCTTATAATAAGTAAACGGAAAATCCCTTCAAGGCATAGTCGCAATTTCAGCAATTATTACCGTTAAATGGAAACCTTCCAACTGGACCATCCCGTATCGACCCCTGGAGAAATCGACCAAGCTACCACTAAAATCACCACGACGCCATTTTGTGGTGATTGGAGAAAGCTCAAGGATGGTCAAGCCAAGAACAAAATGCAACCACTCCCACAACACTTGCGAGACCTGCTAGAGGAAAAGAAGCGCCAGAAAGTTCTTCACCAGCTTCCCTCCATTAAAGAACCATCTCAACCACCTCACCAACTGAATCAAACATGAGTTGGGGGAAATCTACCCAAGAAAACCGTTTAAGCAATCATCCAAGTCTTCAACGGGATCCTCAGAACTGGTCATTTCCACACACCATGGAAAAGCGCAAAAATCATTATGCTTCCGAAGCCAGGCAAGAACTTGGCCAACCCGGAGAGTTGCCCATCTTATTGCTCCCAACGCTCTCCAAAGTGTTTGAGAAGTTTATCCTGCCTCACATAGCCAAACATTATATCTCAAGACCAGGATTATTACTATACGCTTCATAAATAATGTTTTACATAAATTACTATACAATAAGAACGCGGTATTCATATGAATTTTGTTTAAGTAATAAGATAAGTCACTTGAGTGGTGTGAAATGTCGCTTTGGTGGACAAAATGCCACCCAAATCACGCCACCCAAGTGACCGAATTTAGGGTATTTTCGCAATTTCTCTCTAAACTATGCAATAAATTCCTTTTTTTTAAATTAATCTAAAATCTCGGTTATATTTACGAGTTAATAATAGTAATAACAGATTCAAAGTGTTACTCTATCATACATTACACATGTCCACTTGAGTGACCTGCGTAAGTAGAAAAATGTTGGTCTCGAAAATTAAGCACCTTCTATTTTTTTTCGGGAACTGCGATGAGTCACCAGTCCTCTTTCCTCAGATGCCATGTCAGGACTGGCAAATGGCGGGAGTGTTGTCCTGGTCATAGTTAGCTTCGTTGAGGCGTACGAGTCGTTTCAAACCGCGCGCTCAAAAGTCTCGAAAACGTGTGACCGACACAAAGTGCTTGTTTTGTGAATGTTGGTGTTTAAATATGTGTGTAGTTTATTATTTTAAATAAATCTGTGGTTTTCCAGGATCATTTTTATGGGTAAAAAGTACGACATAGTCCAGGTAAATAAATTGCTATAAGCTTTTCAATTTCGGAAGAGCAGAGTGTGACACGCGAAGAACGCTAGTTTTGACCCCGATTTCAGGTTTCTAACTAAAGTTTTGTTTAACGTATTTTGTAATATTATGTTGAAATTAGGAATTCTAGGTAGTCAATTAAACAAACAAACATATAAAAAAGAGTTTTAAGCTGTGCGTTTTATATCATTAGAGTATTAAGCGTGTGACCGAAAATTTCGACCTCTCAAAGAATGACCCTTCTGCTGGATAATAAGTATAAATAAAAGTCACGTTTAATTCGCAAATTACTTGAGATTTATTTTTATAAAAGTAACTATAAACAAAATATTAAATGAGTGATGCAAATAAGAAATATTGATAAATATTCTTTAACTATAGTAATAGTAACGATAATAACTTTGTTATTAAATCCGTCTTAATACAATTTTCTATGCAAATATTAACTCAAGGCTCCTGCAAAATATATTTCTAAAGTTTAGGTACTAAGGTCCTTGTGACACTGGATATTTTGAAATTTATTTGTTTTTGTACACATAGAAATATTATTTTATTTTTGTACTTTGCCTTTTAATTTTTGGTTTAAGTCGTAAAAACTCATATATTTTGTTTATAAATAATTGCCTATAGTAACTTTTAGTTGGTGTCATAAGAACCTTAGCAAATTGTTTCGAAAACCACCCTTATTTTATTACATTACATAAGAATGAAGGTTGCTTGGCACACAATGATTTCGTTATTACGCGGACGGCACTAATCTAAAACTCAACCTAAAAATCTAAACATGAACTGCAAATCAAATACAATTTTGAATACCAGAGAGCAGTACCTGTAAGCAAGAGTTTTGTGGTTTTATTTAAATTATATTTTTGGCATTTGCAGTTGCGTTGTGGCTGATGATGATGATGATGATAGATTTGCAGTTCATGTTAATTGATCATAAAGATTATTTAATTTACATTTAATAATAAAGAATATAAGACGTAATCATAAATTAGACGGCAACGTATATTTCTAATCCAAACTAAACTGATAATTCCACAATCAGCTGATTACTCTCATGCAGACGAATAGTTAGAGTTTTCCAAAAATCGGGTTACTATTCATAATTACGTTACGTAGGTACCTAACTATTATTAGTTCAATTCCGTCACTATATTATAATAACTATAACAAAATCACAATGAATTTTCTTATTTACTTTACGCTAGTATTGGTTGTTGGTATATTTTCAAAAAGATAACAATTTTAATGCATTATATTTATATAAATTTACTCAGAAAGCAATTTCCCAACAAACTTTATTATGAAATGCGTTAAAATTATCAGCTAAATTATCATTCGATCGACGCTTAATCTAACATTAATATCTAAATTTGGCCATGAAGACGCTATGAGACATGGTTTCGAATGTACCAGAGCAGGCGAGAAAACATTAAACACTGGAAAATGTCGCCGTTCAAAATATCCCACTATTAGGTAATTTTCTGATGTTTTTGTCACCATGCAAACAATAAGGACCTATCTATTAGCTATAGTGGCGTTTTCAATTCTCCAGTTCCTTTTTTCGATTAACACCTATACATTTATGAGGAATGTTCCACTTCTCTACATATAACATAGCTAATGAGAGCATCCTTTAGTCTAAAGATATCCATTTCCAGTTATCTGCCCGACCGTCCTGCCAAATCTCCAGGTACATTCGTTACAAACTAACCGACACACAAACTTTCAACATATGGATAGACTACACAGATAAAACCGCAACAATAATGGACTCGAACCCAGGAACAACGAAACACCGGCCAAGCTGACTACTCACTACGAGATAGAGCTCTCAACAGGGATATTTCATTGGGAGTCAAGCATTACAGCAGGTACTTTTGCTGACGTCATTCTTAGATTTGTGGTATCACTGAAGTAGCAATAGCAATAATAATTGACTATCAAATTTCAAAATATAATTTTAATGGTCAGATTCAAGAGAGAACAAGAGTTGTAGTAAGATCATATTTGATCACATTTACCACGAAGCGATGTAATGTTTGATCCCATTGACAGACCCTTAAATTTTGAAATTTGGTGTTATTTCAATGCGAGGAAATCTTAAGTTCCTCTCAGATTTACCCCTCGAGACACAGCATTTCAATAATACCATCAAAATACTTCAACTTCCAAACTAATCACATTTCGCTTAGCTCTATATACAGATAAAATTGAATCCCTTACAGATTAACTGTCAGACTTCCCTGGTTCCTCTTCCGTGATGGTGATCATCGGAGGCTCGTACATCCCGTCTCCATCGTTCATCAGCAGCTCAAACTTGGGCGAACCCACCGGCATCATCACATCCTTGACAGATTCATACATATCTGTCCTTATGATAGGAAGAGAAGCTCGTTTGCCCTTCATAAAATCCTTGGGTATCTCTGCGTCTTTTACGTCATTTTCCTTAATTACGTCCATAGCTGGATTTTTGTTTACAATAGGTTCCGGAATATTTTCTTCTTGTAATCGAACTGGCAAACTGTCAGCTCTGTTGAATGGCTTTCTCTCACTTTCTATTTTTTCGGAAATAGGTACAGCGACACCGTTTTCTAACTTTTTATGCTGTAAGTTTTGCAGACTGACTTCTCTTGCTTGGGCATCCGATAGAAGCGGTCCATCACTCGAGCCTTCAATGCAGTAGGTTTGACCTTGCAGGACATCATTGCTTATGAGCGAATCTTGCTTAAAAATGGCTGCAGTCACTACTGGTCTATCGGGATCAGTTGGGGTTTTACTTATCAAAGGCTCTTGAGAATTGTCGTGGACGATACAGTCACTCTCGTCCTTAGTATCATATCCAGCGTAGACGGGATACCCAAAAGGCCCATGCTCATAACCCATCTGACTGCCGTACGAGTAACTGACATTGTGTGATCCGATGGAAGACATACTTAGATCGGAAATGGATAGTCCTGTACTCGATAGAGCTAGAGCTTTCTCTTTATCAAACTTTGTGCTGGATTTTTCACTGTCTTCTTCGAGTTTCTTCTCCAGCTCTTCAGGCACGCGGTGGATTAGGGCCTGGTTGGTGGATATCTGAGGGTCGTGGGGTGGAGAGTTCTGGATTGACTTGGTGTTGTTTGGTCGGTAAGCAGCCGACTGCTGAACCTCCACCACGAAGATGCCGTCATTGTCAGGAGAGTACTTCATTTTTGTCTCACGCCCATTTTTGGTGAAATCCTGGAAGGACAGAAAAAATCAAAAAAATCCATGTAAATATTTGTTCATGTTCAAGTATGCAGTTCAGTGAAACTTTTCAGAAATCTGGGGAGTAAACCTTTTTATCGTGAATAATCCAGCAGACTTGGGAACAGTGGTTAAATTAATTAAACCACGTGATAAACCGAATGAAGAATGGATTAACAACTGTTTTGTTTAAAGATAAAATAAAATGGGAAATAAAGAATGAAAAATAATTTCTGAATTGAATTTAAGTTCTTCCATGCAGCACTAGGAGCGATTGAAAAACTTTTCCTCCCAGGCATGCAGTAAAAACCAGCAGAGGTTTACAGTGTATTGTAATTTAGGCGATGGGCTGACAACCTGTCTTTATGACGAACGTTATTGCCCATTTACAAAACCACTCGAGAAACACCTCTGAATCTATATGAAAATTGCATTAAATCATGTGATAGGAATTAACCTAGCGACGTGTATTCTGTTGAAACGTTTTACAATTGATATCGTCCATGGTGCGGCGGATCGTATCGATACAACCTATTCTTAGATTTTTCAATATTTCAACTCTTTATGATCTCATTCTCCATTATTAAATCTTCGCAAAAAAAAAACGTTGTCTTACATTCCTCTCCTCGGTCTCCACAATAAGATGGTTGTTCTTGAGCGTCATGGTGAAGATGGAGCCGTTGGCCGCGTGGCTGTCTCCATTTTCCACTGTTTCTCCCGCTTCTTCCGATTTGATCTGAAATTCATGGAAAAGTTTACGGTGAATATGGCGTGTTGCATTTTATATACTACTGATACTTAACTTATATACTGCTTCTTCTACCCAAAAATCGTTTACAAAAAATCGACGAACTCTATTGCGCACATTTGTCTTTGTGATTACAGCGAGAGTTTTCATTCACCAAAGAAATTAAACAACTCTCCCTAAGGAACAAAGGTCGAAATATGAAGAAAAATTTGGTGTCGTTTTTAACGGATTGAGAGAGCCATTCAAGTTTGTATAATTTTAAATGGGAGCACCTTTGTTCTTTCATATTTCTACCTACCTATATATTCCTCGGAAAAAGTAGTTAAGTTTCATGGTTTAAAATAATTAAGCCCTAAAATTACTTTGGTCAATGAAAATTTTGGATGAGGGTATTATTGTGTGCAATAATTTTCACTTTCTAGATTTATGACTCATTGCTATTATAGTATCCAAGAAAGTTTTGAAACATTGTTTTTATACTATTGGGGACAAGCACCAAAAAACGCGTGATATTTTTACCACAATACCATCGTTATCGTATCTCTAAAGGCCAACACATACAAATTTGATTCATATACAACACGCAGCAGGAGGCATCAAATTAATCTCACATGCTTCAACCTCAAACCTTTTGTAACATTCTGAACGTATTGTGATTATATCTCATTCTTTATTCAACAAATATACAAGGTCTTTCCTTGATATCAAATTCGAACAGTCAAATATATTTATATCCTAATAAAATGAAAAATATACTAATATGTTATTTTGATTAAAAGAGTATTTACAAAGCAATATTTTTTTCATTTCTTATTTCTTTTAGCCTCCAAATCCCAAAAGAAACAAAAAGGCTTGGATCATAATTTATTTACAATGTACCAGAAACCAAATGCAACCTTGTTGAATTCACAAGTTTCTTGAAGGATGGTCTGTTAGGTCGTGCAAACAGCACTAGTGGCTAAAAGCCCGCATGAGTAACCCCAGTGTCACTGAGGGGAGGAGGGTTGAGGGGAGGGCAGTCCGTCACAAAGGATATTTGCCGGTCACTATTTGCCGCGCGTTTCGGCACTCGCTAATGAGTGCAGCATTGAGGAATCCTTCACCTCCACTCCACCCACGCGAGGAGCAAGGCATGAGCGAGCAGCGACATCTCCTGCCACTAGACTACTCACAGTGCGGTAAATAAAGATCCGAGTGCGGAAAAGAGAGGTCCGAAGTAAACTCACACCGGGAAGCGACGCGTACGGCGCGCACTTTTCAAGAACACAGAACTAGTTTGTCCACGCACAGAACTAATTTTTGACACATCTGGTGTCACTAGGTTCTTCATAAAAACACAGTTATAAAAATATTTTTGCAGGACAGATATTTAAGGCTAGGACACTAAACTACTATTATTACTCTAGGATGAATAAAAACTCAACATACTAAGACATGTTATGATGGACTTCCGAAAAATAACGCCTTAAATTACTTCAATCAAGTGTGATCAAAACTCTTAACTCATTATCTTTACAACCTAGGAAATGATTTGACTATTGATCGTCATGCAATCGTAAACCAATAACCAAGCCCGATGATCAAAGGATGGTGAATTCAATTCCATGGGTGTATTTGTATCTAGCAAAATCATACAAAGTTAATCGAAATTTCTGGAGTTTTGTTTGTTTGTATGTCGGTCGATACACTCTCAACTTGTACTCCACGCTAGCATCCTGTCCATTTTAACAAGACCTCTAAACCACTGCCGCGAATTCCCTGTATGTCCCACTTCACCAACGAAACGAGAGACGCAGAGCTTTCTTGTAACTGGTCAGTGCTTTTCAATAGAAATTGTATTTAACGTTGAAATTGCATCGAATTGCAGTTCAATTCTAAGCTCTATGGCACTTCACATTACGATTGTAAATAGAGTGTCTAAATGCTGAACTAAGGGTGATATCGTAATTCGTTTCCAAGGTTTCTCTCGCTTCGAATGGAAAAACGAAACAACGTTTGTCATTTCGTCATTTTAACAGTTGGTACCTACCTATACTTCGGCAGGTGCTGACAAAGAACTCCACTACACACTCGCGACGGATTATAAAACTTGCAATTATAATTATAAGAGTTTAATTGAATCACACTTTATAATGCAAATATAAGTTGCTGCAAGTATTAACCTTCATGACGACATTTTGTGTTCATACACATTAAAAAATATGTTAAGTTAGTTTTAATCAACAATAGTTTTTTTTTCATAAATACAATGTCAATTTTAGAAACATCTTACGTGGTTGTTTATCGAAAAATATTTATTTTGATGCGCTTTGTAATTTCTTACATATTTCATATCTCCTTTTAATGGAAATATTTAAGTGCCAAAGTTGGTCAACACACTTCAGCCAAAAACGTTCCTACGTCATTTGTGGTCAAAAATTCGTAGGTAGGTACCTAATATTTCGCTAACACAAACCCAGTCCTATACAGGAATTGCATATTCGTACACCTACTTATATTTAGCATGCACCCACACAACAATCAAAAGAACATTAACGCAAACGAAACATAAGTAAAAAAATCATCTCAGAATTCCCATCCCAATACATTCATAACCATACAAAATCTAGGTCCTCAGTTAGGTCTAAACGGCGGGTCGACGGCCGGTCGTCGCCCGCGCAGATTCGGCGCGGTTTTTTATCTTTATTTTTTTCTGCTGCGTCCGCACAGCCTCGCGCAATCGAGTTGCACTTTTTAGATGCACCTACTCTTGGTACGACTATCTAACGACGGCACAGGGAAGGTGTAGAGTCGACGGAAAATGTTTGTAAGGTCTTGTTCCGTGGTGAAATCTTGCGTTCAGTCAGCTGTACCTATGTTATAAAAAAATTAAGACTCGGATTAAGGTGGTCATTTTGTATGGAAAATGCCGCTGGCATTAATTTATTAAAATGCATCAGTTGGGATGTTCATTGCAGCTTTAGAATTAGAACATAAAGAAGACATTAATATGATCAAATCGGTGATCCAATAAAAAGCCAATATGTGCTTAAGCTAATCGTGTTTATAAGGTCCATAAAGTAAAACGTTTAAACCTGCCACCGAACGACGATAAGACTATGTTAAACTCTAGATGTGTGATTATTTGCGCGTTTTGAGCTCAGATGGCGCCATCAACAACTATACGAGCGAAATAACTGCTAAGATACGAATAACGCTGGCCATATCACACACTACTGAAAACTTTAAGTACTGCTATGGGGAAGTGGTGTAAATGGATAGTTTTCAACTGCTTTTTGAATTATTTTCACAATCAAAAAACTTCTTGTGAATAGAAGTAGAGAAATTTTTCTTGTTGCACGTTAATCCTGGTCGGTGATATTGTTATCGACTGTTACGCAAATCACGTTAGAGGTTTATTTGGCGGTTTTAAAACTCTAAAACCAGCGTCCTTCGTGAACGTGATATACAAGAAAAATATATTTTTAACTAATTATCTTAGCATCAACACGCGTGTACGACTCCACGTCTCCCATGTCCCAAACTGCATTCATCGCGCAGTGCGTTGCACTATAGCGAGCCAGTTTGACTAGATTTTTGGCAACGTCTGTGTGCGCCCGCGCATACCGCCCCTCCCGCACCCTTCCCTCTTATACCGCCCCCCTCTCCCCGCCGCGGCCGCGTTTATGAGTTTTTGATGAGTTAGCTTTTGACGTTCGTGGTTGTATGTAACTCGCGTGTATGTTTGGCAATGAGTTTGGACCGACCACCGCTGAGACAAACTGAGATGAGATGATCGCGACAGATTCATGATATCATCTTAGTCGTTCTTTAATGTTATAAAAAGTTGAAAATACATGTGTATTCTTAACTTTGTTATTTATTTAAACCTTTGCTCCAGCAATGAAAACTCGATTTCTTAAAATGGTACGGTGTGTCTTTTCCAGGTAAGGCTATAGAGCATAGTCATTAACAAGGCCAGCACGCTACATGCCTGCTTACAATTTATCCCTAAATACTATGACGAAAAAGCTAAAATAATATAGCCCCGATTAGCACTTTCTGGTTACGGAACCCTAAGGAACTAGTTTAGGTACATATTCCTGAAAAAGAGTAGTTCTAACATTCTATCTATTGAAAAAGTTTCATTGGACAAGAATAAACATACTTCGCCCAAGCAAACAGTATCGACTACTAAGCTGCCCCAACTCCGTAATATACGAAATTCGACGGCTAATATGAATATAATACTCTACTTTGAGCTTCGGTAGAGTAGAGTAGGTAGGTGAACCAGTGACCTTTTATCTTTAGACTGGACTGCCGATTAAATATCAAACAAGTAAATAAATATAGTAAGAGTCAGAGAGATCGAAATCTAGGCGCATGAGTTTTTTCCATCGCACCTTATTTATTTACTTATCATCATCAACAGACGTGAGACATCTAAGTAATGCTGAAAATAACATACCTACAACATACCTTTAGTCCCTTTTGCTTACTTCTACAGCATGCCCGGGAGGAAGGGCAGCTGGAATATTCATTTTTTTTAGTGCTCCTAGTCCAGCATGGAAAAATGCTGAAAATAAAGTCTCTGTTTATTTCGATAGGCCATGATTTCGGGCTAACTGCATCTGAGATGCGTGTAACCGTCCACCGAAAATCGTGGCCGTCCACTTCCACGTGCAACACTATTGAAATGAAAGATCCAGATCTTGCATCCAAATCGTTCTTTTAGAGAAAGAAGTGTCTTTTGTTAGATGATAGGTCTCTGGTACTTGCTGACCCTGTAAACAAAGTTGGATACAATCTGCCGGGAATGGATCAAAAGGCCATTAGGCAAATATGGCCGACTTCAAACAATTACTTACTGGTAAGGAAGTTCGGAAGGTTACAGATCTTCTTTTTGTTTTGTTTACTTACCAATAATATTGAATTCCTATTTTATAAGTCTCTCAGTGAACTTTGAAACAAAATAGGAAATCCAGAGTTAAATTACTGGTACATGAAACTATCCTCCTTCGCTTTTACGATAAGAACCGCGCTTAGTTGTTTCACTAGTGCAGTGTCGAGTCGACTGCATCTCTTGATTTTACCCATGACCATGACTGATTTTACTTCTAGTGCCTCCTGTGTGAAATAACCAAAGTACCTACCTATCAAAATGACAAAAGTGCTAAGATGACCAAGATGCTAAAATTAAAAGTGGGCTAGCAAGTTTACAGTGCCCGCTTGCTCTCACACACTTTGCTAGTATTTTGAATAAAATTGGTGGCTATTAGTTAGCCTTTTGATCGGAAATTTACACCGACTAACAGTCCTGAAGAGAAAATTGCTTATAACGAGTTCTGCGACGTTATTATTAATGTAGAATCTAGATCATAATCGTCTCGAAGGAAATTGTCGTCGTATTATGAAATACCAGTTTGATTAATGATCGTTATAACGTCAAGAGAGGATGTCTTGCGTAAAGATATTGCCAAACTTAGTTTTTTCATAAGAAAAAGTTATTTCATTGTTAATTACAAAAGGTTTTTTATAATAAAGTGACAAGGGCAAGCAGGGAATGCCTGCAGCTGTATGTTTGATGTTAAGAGGACGCCGAAATCTTCTACGGTTTATTCGACTCAGATCGTAAAAAGGAAAGATCGTCTATCCTAACCCTAGGAATCCCATAACTTTCGCAAAATCTGTTCCACATCGTACAAAGCTAACCACGTAAATAATGTCTATAGATACAAAAACTCTTTTCTCACTTGCACCGTGCGAATTTTCACTGTAGCATTTGCCGCGGTTGGGTATGGAAAACTTCTAGAATAAATTACTGCAAATATAGGCATAGGTTATTCGTTATACGACTAGATAGACTAGGTAAATAGCTGAGTCTATCTGTGGTGGCCCAACAACACCAATACATACCAATATCACCAAATTCCAATTCAATTCATCCCTAAACGATTCTCAGTGAGTCTGCGGTGACCGCCTGGCTGTTCTCCCGACGGGATGAAAGCTGCCCAAGTCTGCGGTGGTGGCGCGGCCGCCGGCAGCGGTGCAGTTAAAACTCAACCCTTCGAGAGGAATTCGCAAAAACGGTAATTTATGGACGTGAGAGGCCCGCGGCACGAGGTAGCGACAGCATCAGCGGCACGAGGTAGCGACAGCATCAGCAGTAGAAGAATTATTCACCTTTACTGTGATTTCAGGATTTGATAAATCAGATAAATAATAAAGTCGTAGTAAAGGAATAAAAACTCGGGGAAATTCACTAAGTCGCGAGTGATATGATATGTGATATCACGTTCGAAAATATAGCCCGTGATTCACTGGTTACACCTAAACGGCAAAACTTTCATTTGGGTAGAAGAGGTTTGGGAATTACTCCCACGATATAACTACCTATATTCCTAAATTAGTCCTAGAAAAGAACGCAGGTATTATCACAGTAAAACTCATCCAGCCGCAGGTGAAATCTCGGGATATACTGCGGTGTGGAAATCTATATATTTTTTTTTAATTTACATACCTAAAATCTCGTTTATTTATGCTGCCGCTACAAAAGTCGAACTGGGATGGATTATCTTACGATCGCGTCGTGCTCGTGCCGACCCGGGACCCGCCGGAAGGCAGAGGGCACGGTTTGGGAACCATAGCCACCTTCGTATACATACATGTACACACACGTACCTACCTACTGCGGGTTGTTAATAGCTTTCCAAACTGAAGAAATCTCTTCGACTTTTTTATCGAAGATATTGTGTCCGATGTAGCGGGAGCAACACTTAGTTCCGAGTACAAACATACGTGTAATAAATGTTATTTGGGAGTGAGTGTCTTAACAGGTGCTGAAAAAATTAACATTGATCTACTCCAGTTCTCTCAATAGAAAGGGTATAAATAAATATAGTGAAAGAAAGACGCATCAAAAAAGAAAAAAAAAAACTGTTTTTAGTTTTTGTACCAACTGTCTAGCTATCACGATTCATGAGATACAGCCCGCGGTGTCAAAGAGAAAATCACGTTTGTTGTATGTATGAGAAACCCCCCTTAAATATTTTTTTTTATTTTTAGTATTTGTTGCGGAAACAGAAATACACATCTGCGAAAATTTCAACTATCTAGCTATCACGGTTCATAAGATTACAGCCTGGTGACAGACGGACAAGACGGACAGCGAAGTCTCAGTAATAGGGTCCCGTTTTTTACCCTTTGGGTACGGAACCCTAAAAATAGTGGCTAGGTCCATTTATCGGTATCACAGAGAAAACTCGATTTACTAGCTTGTGAACGACAAAAGACATAGAATGTACAAGCTGCTTCTCTCTCATACTGTAAAAACCAAATAGATGGTTCCATTGTATTGCAATTTTTAGGCAATGGACCCGCTCTTCCGAATTCGTCGCTACAACAACAAGTAGGTACATAACCCTATCTGTAAACTGCTGTGACTAAGTTGTTTGAGCAATCAACGCGAACCTCTCAGGCCTCAGGGCATTGATTTGAGCAACTTTGTGTGCGGACAGGACAATGACCTCTCTTCAGATGACTAGCCAGTTTCTACAGGTAACTAATGAGATAACGTGATAAAATATACTACCTATAGATTATCGAAAAAATATCGTACGCACTTGTCTAAATAAATATTAGGTAATAATCCGTTCAATATAAAAATAATTAATAACAAAAATAGTATTTGGATGAAACCAAATTTATGATTATTTACATGATTATTTATAAATATAGAACTTTTTTTTTATTCATTAACATTTGGAATTAACATAAAACTCAAGTAGAGTATTATCGATCTTATAATGTTAAGGGGATTTCCGTGTAGCTTGTAGCTCTACATTCACAAATTGAAATAGAAACGTATGAACGATTCTAAAACTAACTACAATACCTACGACAAAGGCTATAAAATCAAAACGTAAACCGTCCATTTTCTGTGAAAGACGTCAAGTGATATCATGAAAGTCTTTGAAAAGTCGTACCCTAAACACAATTTGCAATCTCATAACTCCTGGTTAGGTTCAGACTTCAGGCGAGGCTACGGGCCGAGATACTCCAGTCCACCGACGGATCGAAGCTGGCAATAATTTTTATGGAAATATCAATCTTTTGTCATCAAGATCAAAAAATATGTAGATAATTCGCCATGCCTTCATTTTAGCTACTATTGTAGTATAATCTTCTGATTCTTCCATGCTGAACTGGCTGAAAAGACACCATGCAGCTTTTCCCCGCTCGTTTGTGCAATGGACAGTTTCCCGCAAACTGATAGGGGTTGCTCAGTCAACGAAACTCAACAACTTTCACCAGGATTTTTTTAAACCATTAACGCATACGAGTCCAAATATGACCACCCATTTTTAATAGTTTATTTTGAAAATAACTGATAAAAACAATGTGGTCATATTTGGGCTCGTATGCCGTAAAGGGTTGGAAATTAAAAAAATAATTGCTTTTTCGTACAAATTGTCTGATCGAGGTGGTCATTTCGTATGGTTTTTTTTTTCTGAAAAAGTCTGCTTGCATATGAATTATTGTGTCAGGTACCTAAAACATATGTCTTCGTTCACCGGACTGCCGGGTGAAAGCTGATTCTGAGTAGGTACGCGACGAGAAACCGCTGAATCTGAATGAGTTTTAGATATTTTCCCTACATTAAGATGGATGTTATAAACGTAGGTGAAATGAAAGGAAAATGTTTTAGTATGTCTCGAATTTGTTTTTTTTTTACACTTTTTGAAATGACAATGAAATTGTTCTTTGCTTGATTGCTTTGGTTATAAAATTCTTTATAACGGATCGGATTGAGAGTGATAAAAACGCGATAAAATATATATCTTATATTTATTAGAATGTTGCCACTGTTTTTCTCGGGAATACTGTGATGATCATAGATAGATGTAGAAAAGAACATCACGCTATAGTTTAGTAATGTAGTAAATAACCAATTTAGTTAACACCCAGATTTCGTCCATTCCAATACGTACTAAATAAGTGCGTCTCGTTCAGTTGAGGCATCGAGATCAAGATCCTATAAGCAATACGGCACAGCCTCTACTCTCACATAGTGCTCCAAACCAAACCTGAACTGAAGTACCGTTAGCAGCAAACCACCACTAACAGAGATTCGATAGTGATGTAACCTAATTCAAAGTGGGGTGACGTGATTCAAAGTGATGCGAGTCATTGATTCATATCATCAGCTCATATACGTCTCCACCAAAGGGCACAAACGACCCCACCCTAAATTTAGGCGATCGGGTCCGAGACCGAGAGGGCCCAACATGAATTGGTCGACTTCAAACACAACCTTTGAATTTCCAGAAACCGAAAAACACATTGATATCGGTGGAATTTGAGCCGAGTCTCTTCCGCACATGAGGCAGTGGCCCTATCCGCTACAACATCTGTTGAATTATAATTACGAATTATTTTTTTTTAGCAATCGGCCCGATAAGTAAATGTAAAATCGAAGATTCAGTCCTGTGAAAACATTAAGTTCTCTTTGTTTTCTGTAGGAAAAATATAGGTATTTATTGAGGCAATATATATGAAAGGATTAACTGGATCCCAGTAAAATAAATATCATTCTGTGTTTCCGAATAACTTTCATACACATCCTTATTTCGCGGTTATCAGGCAACCTTCCGTAGTCATTCAATATCAGCAGCAGAACCCTATAACTCAAGCCTTAAGGTCCACTTTGCACATATTATTCTTTATTAGCAACATAAATAACTTTGTGGTACTAAATTCGGGTCCTGTATTGTGCAAAGACAATGGCGCGAAATGGTCTTTGTCGAGAGGAATTCGTTTTGAGCGTGAAGCAAAGGAAAAATGTTTCATAAATCACTTAACATGGGGATTTTGAGATTTAAGGATAAATTAGTTTTTGAAAGCATGTTTGAAGGATATGCTTATTTTATGGCGAAAGCTTTTATTACTTGTATAAATGACAGAAATCTCAAGAGAGGGTTTCTTTTTTTTAATATCCGTATGAGAAGAAAACGGTTCGAGGACGACATTGAAAATATCTCATCCATGAATATTATCCCGAAAAATATTTCCGATCGGACTGTGATTATCAATAATATTCATAATCTTCGGATAAGAGTATCCCAAATACACGCAAAAATATCAAATAAAACGAGACCATACATTGCTATTTTGGCTGAGATTAGTACAGTACTTTTCTCTCATTTGCGAAGAAAAAAAAAAAAATCACTGAAAAATATACACTAAACTAGCGATTTCTCCATAATATTGTGAAATTTAAAATTAGAATAGCGCCATTGACAGGTGCACATGCCATTCATTCATTAACTCTTTTTTTTTTTGCGCATTCTGCCTTTCAAAAAGTTAATAATGTGAAATTGAAAACACCTAATTCATATTGTCCATACTAGTGTGTACTTTAAAGACCGTCATTACTGTCGTTTGGAGAAATTGCCGGCCTAGTCCCGCAAAGAGTGAATGTACGCTTTGTTTTTTTTAAATAACGAAGCAATTTCCGAGCAAATGGGAGAAAAATCCATTCCCTAGCAGTTTGAGAGACTGTACACCCGGTATAATAATTTTATTGTTCGGTCTCCTACAATCGCTTACTCAACAATAATATTGTTATCGATGCTTTTGTTTTTATTGTTGTAAATTCCCTCCGACAAGTATTTAATTAAGAAGTTAATTTGCAAAGAATGCTCTTATGGGCAATTTTGATGCCTTGCAGGGAAATAATAAAAACAATTTACTTGTTTTAACACTTCTTAAGTGTGCTATAAAGGGAAGGGGCGGTTAAATAAAAAAAAACGTTCAAGTAAAAAAGTGTCATGTAACGTGGTTCGAATCGAAATAGGTTTATTTATTAAAAGGTTTTATATTTTTACCAACAAGATTAAAGGTCTGGTAAGTAAAGTTACCTAATGTTTAGGGCATCTTCCAGCGGCGCTTTGAAATTCGATTTTCTGAAATCATTCTAAAGTAGGTATTTCGGGTTTGAGTATAAATAAAACATTTTTCATAAATTCTTGACTCATTTGACACAAACACAAACTATACACGTTTTAGTAAATCATAAAAAATATACAGAGGAAATAATTCTTTAAAATGCGAGGAAACGTAATAAAACAACATTTAAACTTGATTCTGTACGATTGTTCTAACACGCCGAAATCTCATAACGTGTACCGCCGCCATAAACTCAGTTAACGAGGTTTTTATGACTCGATATTATCACTAGAGTTCATAAAAAAATTCCTCCCTTGTCCCAAAAATTAGTCTGGGATGATATTTTTTGTTTAAATTACATTATCTTCGGTTCTAAGCCAAGGACCTTATAATAAGAAGAACCTCTACAATACAAACTAGAAAATTGGAATGGCTTTTTCTAGACATAACTGTTGCTGGGGATAGAGCGGTGACTATTCTGTCTAACACATAATTTTGATACTTAAAATTACACACTCCATTTTCACAAATTTCTAATGGAAAAGATTTGTACATTCACCAACTGACTTAAATGTGATTGCCATCAAAGTAACGTTAGATTCCTCTATCATGCTATAAGGTATGTTATTACGATTCGTCACCATTAATTGAACTTGTAAAGTACTACCTATAGTTAACTGCACTACTGGTAGTGGTAGTGCAGCTGCCTGCTGGTAGTGTGGTTAACAAACAGGGTAGTGAAACAAGAGCAAAACTACTATATTATAACCAAAATATGGAATAGGTATTTTATTGACAGAGTCAATTTGTGAGATAGAATTCAATTTCTTGGTTTGCAAAATCCAATTAATTTAGCAATCAGGCTGAACATTCATCGTCAGCTATAAAATTAATGTGATGTAGTGTAGCAGCTCGACATAGGACATCAGAATGATCATTTGTGGAATATTATTTTTGGCCTTATCCTGTAAGTGTTTAAAAACTTCGTGTAATCTGTAAACGGTAAGATTTTGAACGAATTCCGCTTAAAAAAATCTCGTTTGGTAGGAAATTTCACGCGAGGTGGTTTGATTCATGTTTGGAGGGAAACAACTCGCTCAACTATCCTAGTAGTGAAGAATGTTTGGTCCATAGTAGGTATGTGTAGTAATGGTAAACCGTTTACTCGTTTCCTAATTTGTTATAAAAAATTAATAAACACAATCAGGTTGTTTTGTCATAAGTTGTGACAATAATGCAAATACTTTTTACGGTGATATCAAGATACTGAATTGAGCAGCATACGAGTACCTGAACCTTAATCGTAGTCCTTTGATGTTTATGGAAGGGTTTAATATTAAAATTTAAAAACAAAATTTTCAGTAATTCTTCGGAAATTCATTTGGATCTGTATTACTTATATAAGGTCATTTTAAATCAAGTGCAAATATTTAAGGCGATGATCAAATAAATTCCAAGAAGCTAAAACTACCGTACGTTTTTATTTTCAAATGCGTGAATTCTATTTCTTCCACATAATTATACATACCCTTAAAATATTTGCACTTGATTTAAAATGACCTTATACAATAACTCAACTCATTCTGGTAATTATCGCAGATCGCAATGGTGATTATAATTGAATCGTAATTGAACTCATATCCATCGATGCAGAAAGTCAAGCCTTCAGAAGATTATTTAGTTCTTTTTTGTCAGTATCACCATCATCGTCGCTCCGGTTCCCGCGGTCTCGTAACGCTCGTAGTCATTATGTGAAGCCAGGAGTCCCCTCACCACTAAAGGTAGATGACCTGGTCCACAGCGCTGAGGAACTCGGTAACTACATGTTCAGAAGGGAAGGCCCTCCTATCAACACCTATATAGGTGATTATGTTCATATTGAGACATACTTTTTTGATAATAACCAATATTATCAAAAAAGTATGGTAACTTCCGATAAATTAAAGCTTTTTCTTTTTTAAAGGTCCGAAAAAAGGTCGCAAAGTGAAAGACTATGACGTGAAGGTTTTAAGTCTAGATAACTTAAAATCCTTGGAACTAGATGAATCCTTAGAAAATTACCTGGCGTTAGACGCTCAAGGTAAGCAAACGTATGAGAAGAAACCTATCGGATTCAAAGTAGTAAACATAAACGATTTCGACTCCGACAGACAGAAAAGCAAAGTGTCGCACCACAAGAAGGTAAAGCTTGTTCAGAGTCTATCTCCACCGCAGAACTTCTTCAAGGAATTTTATTCCACCAAAATAGTAAAAAAGGATAATACTAATAACAATTTGAATTTATACGCAAATAAATATACGAATGTGTATGGAAATAAACGAAAACCCAAATCGAAATCAATTTTCGATCAAAACGGAATGATGTATTTGTCGAAGCCGAAGGATGTGGAGGGGAGGAAGCTGACCAATTTGATCAATAAAGTAATGGAGATTAAAGCTAAACAGGAAAAACAGTACGTATAAACATTTCACATTAACTCCTTCGTAAAGTATAGGGAGAAGTCTATGTCCAGCAGTAAACTTTCTGCAACTGATATAAATGGATCCAGCTATTGTTTTAAGTATATTCTCATTGTATAAATGGATGAATAAAAAGTATTTCACTTTATAGGGGTGGTCTTCGTCAACCAAAGAATGATTTCACTCGAGATGAAATAAAGCAAATCAAAGTGATCGCTCAAGCTATCAACGAAGAAGACAGAGATGGTAACGACAACGATGAACTGGATCAGTTAGTACTACGAGAACTATTGCAGGGAGAAGTGAACGAGCCTCCGCCTGAAGACGATCAACCGCTTCAGATCGTCGTGGCTCAGATGTCTCCCAAGACCAAGAAAATTGAGAAAATTAAAGTTCTACCCAAATCACTGCGCCTACAAGACCTCGTTGCATTACAAAACGATGGTCAGAATGATGCATCAAATGCTGTTGCTGAACTGATTTCTCAGGTTGTCGATCAAAAGACACTTGATAACGATAAAGATGTAGACGAAGCCTTGGCTCGGGAGAAAGAAGATGTGAAGGGTGCAAATATAGCTATCAACCAAAAGGAAGAGACGCTGAAACAAATAGCGCGAGCCTTACAAAACATTAAACCAGAAACTGCGCCTGAAGTAAATATTGACCGTCAATTTAATTTTGCAGATTTAGTTGCTTAAGTTGTTACCAAAAATATTAAGTACTCAAGCACTTTTTATGTTGTGACTAAAATAATAAGCGAGAAGGTGTATTATGTTTTTGTTTTGTAAATATCCTTGAATAAGCAGCCTTCAAAACATACTCGTAATTTGGGTCTGTAAAATTTCAATTAAAGTATAAATAGTTTCAAGTGGGTTGTCGAGTATTTTAAACTACCAAACAGGCCTCTGATACATGGCTTATATAACGCGCAACCACTATAAGAGACACCGACTGGGACTGGGACCGACGGTTTATAAAGAATAATGTGAAGAGAAACACGTGGTTGGTCCGTCGATTCTCTTTGTGCATGCAAATTGAACCCCGCGCCATTATGCTCTCCACCCGCGCGCTAAATTAACTTGGTAGCGCTGTACGTCACATGACTATTAAACAATGAGGTGGAGCTCTCACTAGGAGCTATACTTTTATAAGCAAGAATATTTAAATCTGTGACTAACTAAGCAAATACATATAACTCATTTACTGTGTGCTAATGAGTAGATAGACCTAATCTGGGATATCCAAAAAGAAAATATAAATCTTCTGGATTTACCAGACAAATGATTAAATAACAACTCTGCTTACAACCAATTTTTTTATCAACTTAAATAGGCATGTTGACTGGGTGGCTAAAAAATTCAAAACGTTTATACCTTAAAACTGATGGCTAAAATACTGTGCATCTCATTCATCATTAAAACAAAATGCACATTACGATTCAATAATCAAGTTAAAAATATAGAAGTTATTGATTTGAGTAGTCAACATTTACTTGCGTGTATTGTTGCCCAGTATTTTAATACAAAAAATCGTTTTTGACATTTCATAAAAAGTTAATGATTTGACTAGTAGTCAAATAGCGTATTGATGTAGGAAAGTCAAGATATCACCAAAACCAAATTTTTAATTAAATAACACGCAGATTATAGAATTTTATAACGCCATATTCTGAAATATCTCTGTTGGTATTAATCAGATATATTTAATTGTACAATATAGTTAATCCGACCCCAGACAATGTAACTACTTCACCCTACTAGTCTGTGCATAGTTGTGCTCTTGTCAAACACCAACTATTTGCAACCCTCCACGCCTCCAGTCAAAGTTGGCGACTTCAAGTGTCTGCAGCTCGCCGCGCCGGCTCGAGGGAATAGACAACTTTACCTGACTACTGACTAGCTTAAATTAGATAATAATTACTAGTTTGTTACGAGTATTCTGTGCTAGGATGACAGCGATAAGAAACATGCTGCTGCTTTTCGTACCGAAGCCATACACTTAATTCTTCCAAAACAACTATTAATTTTCGGAATCGTGACTAGGTCCTAGTTACAAATATATCAGGAATCCTTGTAATAAGATTGAATAACTGAACTTTAAAAAAATTATATAACTTCTTTTGAAATCACTCCTAAGCATCTGACTGGTGTACTTTATTTAGCTACACGACTTAGAAAGGGCTCTACTACCGACAGATGTCTAACAAGCCTAGCAACAAAAACTTTCGACAGCACAACACATGTCTACCTACAAATAAGACCCCGAAATTCCATACTATAGAAACTACTCATAACACTATAGGTACCCCAAATGCACTGGAGTTGCAAACCGGCTTGCACGCACACTAGCGCGCGAATTTGGACGTGTCTACACTACACTCCTGCGCATCGACGCACACACGCACATTATCGCAGATATGTGTATGTAAGGGCAAAGGGAAATTTTGGCAATAATTTGGGTTGTAAAGCCCATACGAGTAAATAATGTGCAATGTTTTACCAAGCTATTTAGAATTTACCAAGATCTTCATATAAATTAGACTACGAAGCGTAGCACTTTGCTACGTGCCGCATAGCGAAGCACGTGATGAATAAATATTAAATTATCAATTCGAATTATTATCAGTTTGTATAAAGTACCACTTAATAAAAAATATAAAATACATATTACAGCAGTGGGACAAACCAGGCTAAAAAACAAAAAAAAAATTTAGATCACACCGCAAAAAGCACAAAATCTGGTATGCAAATTGCTTATAATTTGAGTAGGCCTTCGTAGGTACTCAATTTCAAATTCTCGAACTAATGTTCCTCTTATTGAAAAGTAGGTTTTCCTAAAGAACTGCACTATAACTAGGCGATCTGGTAATGCGGCATCAATGTAAACATGTCTGTATCGGTTGTCCATGTGGGGGTGACAGTTGTCTGTGTGTGTGAGATTGATGTCTGTGTGTCTGTCTGTGTGTGTGTGTGTGTTGGGTGAAGGTGATCATTATTCGTAAGTACTAGAGGATAGGCTGCTGGCTTCACTGGATTTTGGGTACCGTGGTCCTGTTCCAAACAAAATAAATAGAAATTTGAAATAAAATCAGTTTCTTGATTCAAAAAATGGTAATTACTTTCACGGCCAAAATGTTTATAAATACCACCACCACCATTGCCACAACCTATCTCTTCCGATGATAAACATCCCTAATCAAAATAATGCTAATCGCACGTTTTAGAAGCGTCAAATCAAAAAAAAGTCCCGTCAAATAAATATGACAGATTGAAATATTACGACATTTATTATATTTATATGGTTTGGTTTGGTATCAAATCCAAATCTTTAAAAGATTTTCTTTCTTCCATGCGAAAAAAGCATCTATCATGCATTTACCTAGATACATAACAGAGTCGCTATTCTCTCTTAAATAACCGTAATTTGTCAGAGTTAGGTTTTGAACTGCTCTTCATGTTCTGCCAACACTGTAAGCAAATATGCATGACTTAGGTATGTATGTTTTGTAAATTACCGGAATATTATTATATTGCACTCGCCACTATTGGTTAAAGCAAGCACTATAATTCATTTCATCTAATATTATGATCCCTAGACTTAATTTCGCTTCCTTTGTTAATTTGTGGCTTTCCAATTACCCTAATTAGTAATTAGAGACTAGCGTAATCCCTGGCTTTGTCCATCCACTAATTATCTCCTTTGTGCTTCACTTCAATTATATAACCCACAACTTTCTCTGAAACACGTTATGTGATTAGGGAGTGGCAGTTTCTGTATCGGACAATTATTTGATTAATTATATTTACAGTATGTTACTTATAATAGTTAGCAGTTAATTAGTATTTCCTTCAAGTAAATATTCCGTGCGATATTATTGTCTATTTATAATATAATAACGTAATATGTTAGGTCTGAAAAATGAAATCGGTCAATAGGGGAAAAAATTACATAAGTACAACCTGTGCCTACAACACGTTGAAACGCCCATCCATAACATGAAATTCATGTAGTGTTTCTTCTAAAAACGACTACAACTTTCTGGTTAAGTCAGAAAGGCCACATAGAGAATTCAATGATGATTTTACAGTGGTAGACACATCACTGCAAGAGCCATAACATAAATTTTTGAATGCAGTTGTTTTCTTTAAAAGCACGAGTTGTCTACTTTTCCACTCATAAGCATTTCAGGCAAAAATTAAACAACCATTTATCTCGAAATGTGACGTGCAATAGTAGCATTCCAAACCAGCTGATGGATGCTAAAAAGTAAATTTAGGCATCTAGGCAAACATGCTCCAACATCATCTGCATCGTAACCTTCTCATCAATTAAGACGGTGGGTAATATTAGTCCTTCCATTACAAAAAAAAAATACTCTTTGTAAAATCTACTAAGTATAAAGAACCCAAGCTGTAAAGACCTACTCTCACGCACACAATGAAACCAAACCACCAAAATCGGTCGACGGCTGCTCCGGCGCATAGGTCAAATGCACTCCTCCGTCCCTTTCTCACGCACGCGGGTAAGTAAGAGGGAGATGCATCTACTACATGCAGCCAAAAATGCAGTTCTGCCTGGTGTAATCGGTAGACTGAGGTCAAATGTACTCCCCTTATTCTCAAGACTTTATTGCAAGCTACAGAGTTTCTAATCGGTAGAAGGATTTAAACTGAACTGAATAAAGGCAAAATTATACAAACTTCTCGGACATTACTCTGAGGTAATGTCCAAGTGTCTTACTGAAAATCCATTCGAAAAGAAAATTGGTAATGCAATAATAATTTTCCAGTTTCCACGTTGGAGACTTCTGTAAAGGAAATAAGAAGAACCAGACACAATTTGAAATGAGATCACGTCATCTATGGAAACACAGTATACGGTTTCCTTAAATCCAGTTAAAGCTTTATTTCATCGTAAGATTTTTAAGACTTCTTAATTTTCTTGCACAAGGAGATCTTAGATAAGCAATGAAATTCTTAGCGTCTGAGTACATGCGTCTAGGGCGTAGATTTAACATTATTTTTCACAGCTTTCTTTTAAATTTTGATTCATTAACTAAGATATCGAAAATTTACGAGAAGCGAAAGAAACGAAAACAAGGATTAAATATTACATTTGTCTCATATTTCGCAGTCACTTCAATATCACAATATCCATCTCACCATATAATACTAAGGGCTTCTTGACTTCAAAAGATACTTTAATTTTGATTGAATTAGATTTGGGCTCTGGAAGGCAGATCTTTAATCCCGTCTCGGCGTTTTCACGAGGCTCTAAACTGTAAATTTCTCTTCATAAATTGCAACTCATTAGCTTTCGGTCCCTCGTTACTTCTCGGCGGTTTCACCGATCAAATTTACAATCTTCTGAAGAACAGAGCACTGATTATTTTAAAGCTTCAATCAGGTCATCGAGATATAACAAATGTTCGTGTCCGCGGAGGATACGATGCAAAAAACTGAACCGAAGCATTTTTGATCACCAAATTTGCAAAATGCCGGTATGAATTTATCATCTGTAATTTAAGGATTCTGTCTAAAACAGTACTAAATTTTATACAATACTACCAATAACAATCATCAAAAGGTCTATAGAGGGAGTCAAAGTCAAATTTTATCAATAACACAAATATTATCTCGAATACTCGTTGATATTGACATAAAAAAAATAACGTAATCATTGAGCTGTACTCAAAATAATAACAACACGTTCCTACCCATTCCACTTCACAATATCGAGCAATAAAACTGTTGATAATGAAGTAATTTTCTTTGTTCTCCGCTCGCGTGGTGGCGCCGAATAATCTCAAACAATTTTCCACCGTACGAGCCGGGGGCGATATTTCCTCCGTAGTGCTAAATAAATACTATTTACGGGCTGAAGGCACATTATTTGCCACTTATATGGGGCTGGTGGTGGTAAATCATGTCAGTGGGCCTTGGAAGGGTCTCTAGGGAGCTCTGGTTCAGGCAACGTGTCATATCTGAATAAATAAGCGCCTACTCTAGCGTCCTAGACCGAGATATACTGCTCTACATTCTAGGCGATGATAGTCTAAGCATTCTTTTAGGCTAAGTTGTGCGTGCTCTATCTTTACTTTACATATAGAACAGCTTTCTTCATCCTAAGTACTCATATTGAGTAAGTAATGGAGCACTCCATTTAAGTAACTCCTACTTAGGTTCAATATGAGTAGGTACAGATGTACTACAGAATTAGGTAAAACCATGAAATGCGCTATTAATTCATTATCAATGTCATGTTTGAAATGAAAACCATGTTCGTCATTAGTCGTCACGCTAACAAGTTTGCTAACATAACAAACCAGAGAAAACTCGTAACACAGATTTTCCGTCTGCAACATTATATCAACTAAGACTCAATTCACACCGAGAAGCGATGCGACAAGACGCGGTACGCACTTTTCAAGACTGTGATACAATACCGGGTGCAAGGGATAGCATACCGAAAACTGATAGGTGTTGCTCAGACAACGAAACTGAACAACTCTTCCATCAGGATTTTTTTTATAAAATAGAAAAAAAAAGGTTTCCCACACAAAATTACCACCTCGATCAGACGATTTGTTTGAAAGAGCCAAATTTTTCTTATATTTCCTGAAAGAATTTCCTTGTGAAAGTTGTTCAGTTTCGTTGACAGATTAACCTGTATCAGTTTTACGCTGTCCCTTACACCCGGTATAGAACTTTATTTACTATGCAAAAAGATCTCAGAGAAGACTCGAAAATTCCTCGCAGCGTCACAAGGAGATGCATCTTCAAGCAACTTCACCCTAACGCGCTCATCAAACTTCCTCCATTCCATCATGTAGGCTCATCTTCACACATTAAACCGGCGGAAACGTTCCCCCGTCAATTATTAATCCACACGCACGCGCTGATTTCTCACTTCACTCGCTACTCGCTACGGCAGATGGCCAAACTTTAAACAAGAAACGTCACGAAGCGCCTCGTATTATTTGAGCACAAGTCATTTGAAAATTTTACAAATCCACCTGCGTAAAATGTTGATCAAAATTATAGTTTGTCTTTAGTGAAACTCGTAAGATGAAGAGGGACCGACAGTTTTAAACTGACCCTAAGAATAATTAAAATAGGCATAGAGAACTACAGGGGAACAAACATACATAGACAGGCATACAAACACATTAGTTACCCCACTTTGTCTCACGCAATCGGGTAAAAAAATTAGGGAGTACCGAGTGAAACGCCTAATGATATTATTTGAGCAAACGCGCAAACGTCCCGCGGAGGTATTTGTTATTCAGCAGGCGGTTTTGTTCGTATTTGTAAAGCTGTTGTTGATATTATCTGTTACGTTCATTTATTATGATATTGGATTGTGCTTGGTAAATAACCCTTTCGGATTTAATAACATACTTTATTACGTTCGGTTCTCTATCTACGAAAAGCTAATTAAGAGCATCTTACGGGCTTCCCATTTACGCCATGAAAATCTTAATGAAGATATTAAAGTTATGAACATATAATAGCAGCGTTAAACATTACTGTGCTCATTTATTAGTTACAATTTAGGTACTTATTTAGTAGCTTGAACTCTTGAATAATTAAGTGAATTTAGTCGTATCTCTACATAGCAACTTATTGTTTTATCATCTAACTTTGTATGCATGCACTCTCACTGATGTTTTCAGATAATGCTATCGATTCAGTGAGAGCACGTCTTAACTAAATCTTAACTCGTCCCTTTCTGTTCCCTTTCTGTTAATGACGAGTGCTCCTTTTAGTCAAGTTTTAGTGATATTGTGCGCGGCCGAATTACCGCCATTATTATCACATAGAAACTAAGCGAAAATAGCAATCCCCAAAAGAACTAATATGTCTGTAAAGAAACCCCGGATTAATAAGTATAGCAGAAAGAATATCCTCAGTAACAGAGAGAAAAGGGCCGTGGATCCTCATCACATCAGGCATTCAGCTTCGGCGAACTGATCTGATCTCGCATAATCTCGACCTTCACACACGTTACAGCCAATTCTTGGGTCACGCTCGTGTAACTTTATATACTTGAATTAAATTTTCGTCTAGACGTTCTATTATTAGAAATTGTTGAATTTTCAGATCTAACAGGTGGCATCCTGTCTGTGCAAATGCGAACACACTTAATTGGCGACGATACAACAATCTTCGTCAATTATTCTAGCAACATTGCAGAAATCCCTGCTTCTATGTTAGTAGATCGTCTTGTAGTGTAAAGGCGGATAGATGTGAACCCCCAGCGCTGTGTGATTGTGGGCGGCGCAGGGCGGGCGGGCGCGAGACCGAGCTACATATTCCAACCGGTAATGGAGTAAATTTGCAATGTGCCACGACTATACAAGCGCGGTTAAACTCAAAATCATGTCTGTATTTCTTTGCGAAGCCAATAATATTATGTAGAAGTTAGCCACATTGACAGCATTATATTATCAACAGCTGATAATATATCTCTCAAACTGTCGAGGCAACACCGTCTGACATTTAAATTTGGGTAGAGCATTATCATGCGGAGAGCCTGAGTCCCTCGAAAAACATAATAATGGGCGTGAATGGGAACAGATACAGAGGCACCAACTATGATGCTATCTACGACGCCGCTGACAGGGAAAATAGCAATCTGACCTGGACCCAATTTACAAATGTTTGACTCGAATAAATACCTGTGCGATTCCCAATTTATGAGGTTACAACTAGAAGAAGAAGGGCATGGGCCCACCTGGCTCACGCTGGAGGAGTCCGGCGCTAAACAGCTTGCTGTGTTGCGTCAGTGCGTGAGAGTGCTAATAACAGGCATCTTCTGGGCGAGCTTGTTCCATCGTTGACTCTGTCACTGTCATCCCTGACCTAGAGTCAAGAGTCAATTCTTATTAAATGAGAAGAAGAAGAAAGTACTAACCTGTTGGTTGGTGTCGTTCTTTTCGCTGCTGTCGGACTCTGAGAGGTCGGTCTTCTTGCCGCAGCAGCCGGGGCACCAGCGACGACACATGCACCTGCGGGATGACAACGTGACTTAGATCTGATGTGGCATGCATAATGAGATCTTTACGTTGAGGTTTTGAGAAACCACACATAAGTTAGATTAGAATACACTTTACAGATCATCTATTCAACAGAAAAAAAGAAACATTTTTGGTTTCTATATTTAGATGTTTAAAAAGCATTAACAAATTAAAAAATATATTAAATTCAAAGGCTAACTGTTACAATAGTAAAAAAAAGAACAATATTATTTCCAAACGAATAAAGATGCACTGCCAGAACTGCCCATTTAAGAAATCAAAACGTAGAGAAATAAAATGACTATAGGTATACTATATAAAAGCTGTAATATGAATATGACATATGCTATTCCTAAGGAAAATAAAAGAAAATATAACTAAAATCCATAGAAATCTGCCACAGTTTTTACAGTTCGTATTCAAATAAAAACTAAAACATTTGCCCAGCAGTGGGACATAACCGCTAGACAAGACAAGTCAGGCCTTTTCAATAAGCCCCAGTACTTCTTTCCTTTCTTATTTATATCCAGACAAGCTATGTTAACCTAACCTGTACGAATTCCGGCAATCCCTAACCTCTACTTATAGCTTTACTTTAAAACTTAAACACTGACTAACAGCTCATTTTTCACCCGGCTTAAAGCTTAAACTAACTTTTATATCCTTTTTACGAGCGAGCTAGAATATCTGTTGAGCAAATTTGTCTTCTCCGGTAATAGGTTAAGCCGGTGGCCGGGATTCAATGCGAGCTGGCACGGCGTGCGAGCTGGTGGCGTGCGAGCTGGCACGCCGCCAAGCCGGACCGAAAGCCGGATTGCTGACTTTTCCGGCCAGAGGGATATGTTTACGAAGATTTGCTTTTTGTTTTTGTATGTCTGGTGCTTGGTCTAGTGTAATAATTATATTAAGTAGTATTTGAAAAGTCTAAGGATCACTTGTTTATTTCTCTGTTAGATATTGGGGGCATTTCGGATACCCACAAATCACTAAATCTTGACTAAAATTGTCACTTACATTGTTTGTGAACAACGAAACGTCGTTATTGTTTTGTTCGTTGCTTTCCGCCTTATGTCGTGATGTCGTAAAACTATTTGAAAAGATAAATTATTTAACTTATTTACCGATTCAACTTTCGATACTGTTTTAGTGGTATAAACAAACATAGGATTTACCTTATCATTCCGACGTTTCGAATCGGTTACACGAGTGGTCCGGTAAATAAGTGAAATAAGAAAAAATAATCACAAATGCTTAAAAAGTTGTTTATTTAGGTATACCTGGTACTATTCATACTTTAGAAAAGAGATCTAGCTCACATCTCCCCGAAAGGAAAACAGTTTTACTGGTTTCACAGATGCTGTTATTATGTCATCGACATAGAGCGCCGGTCATGTTGTATTACAAGCAAAAAAAATCTCGTTTTTCCCGACCTACTTCTCACTATGAAATTAACGGTACATCGTACATCGGTCGATGTACGACGTGTTTTCAATATTGGTTATTTATCAATTGTGGACAATCCTAGTTGAATAACAAAAGAGTTTTGTGTAATAATAAGCTAGAGTATGAGTATGTTCAAGAATATTCAATTTACCGTATCAAAATTAATTACTGATGTCCCGTTTGTTACATTGAGTATCCATTAAGCCCCTACTCTTTCATAGAATTACGCAAGGTATTATTATAACAGGAGCCGGGACATGTCCCGCCAAACACAATTACGGGACCCGGGCGGGACACGCGGGACACAATTAGTCGGGACACCGGAAGATTGAGTTACAGTGTCTGTCCGTTTGGTAGCTTCGATTACTAAGGGATATGTTAGTGTTGGTGCTATAGTTAGAACTGCAGACGGAGGATTTCAAGTCAAAGACAAGAGGAGACCGAGTGGGTGTATTGTGTTCAAAAGCAGAGTGTCAAGTGAGGCAAACAGGAACTGAAAGCTATTGTAGTGAAATACCCTCTTTTATTTATGTTGACTATTCGTCCGTAAAATCTGTTAGACAGTGCAACGTTCATTTAAAACGTACGGATCATCGGATTGATTCAATACGACAAAATACGGTACATCGAATAATATTGATACTGAGTGAAATCAGTAAACAAATAGCTGAATAGAGTCGAAGCTTAGGTAGCTAAAAACATTTCAATTTATCACAAACGGGAAAGAGTCAGACATTTGCAGACAGTTCCTATTTGAACATTCATACCTATTAACGCACATTCTTCGGCGAATACCTATTCAAACTTATTGATGCAGTGAAGTTAGTGACTATTAACATTTAAATACCTACTTAGACTTAGGTAACAACTTCATGTGTAGGTTCTCCAAAACAATATATTTTAGAAGTTATAGCGTCAATTCTATTTATTTATGGGAACATTATACTTCCCTTTCATATACCTTGAAAATCTTCTGTTTATTTTACCCATCTGAATCCTTTTAGACTTTCTTTCGTTCGGGATTAAGGGTGTCCTGCTTTGGCTTTCTGTACCCATTATATAGAATACTGTTCTATCCTATTTTCGCTTTCAGAAAAAGGCTGTGAAACAAAAGCCCCCGAACTATTCCGTCCAAATGTACATACGAAGAAAGGAGGCGGAATGAAATAGTTCCGCTCTATTTACCTCTTTACCGAAACACGTACCGCAACTAGCGACTAGCGGGTACATTGTAAGATAGCAACAACGTGTGTAATCGAGTCTACCGCCAACATCCGAGTGTAAGCATCGAGCACCCGAGGAATGGAAACATCTCGGAAACAATAACGATTGAACTTTATCGTAAGCTATCGCTACTTTTATGTAGAGTAAAGAAGGAAACAGTAAGTCTTGCAATTACCTACACAAGTCCGATTCTCAGTGCGCATATTAGCGACATGAGTATCTTCAGGCTAGGGTATACAGTCGCAAACCAAATTTCAAGGCGGGACGTAGCCGTAGGTATAAGGACTTTTTTGGTTGCTTGTTCGTTCGGAGATATTTTACTGTTCTTTTCTTCTACTCAGTCACTGCTGAGCTAAAACTATCTAGTCCCAATTCGGGTGCCAAAGTTAACGTGTTACTATTCGTATTATTGTGATATGAATACATTGTTTTTTAGCCTTCAGATGTAAAATCGGCAGAGCGGGTCTTTTTCTCAGTGACAAGTAAGATAAAGGCCTAGTAAAAGTATCAAAACCCTAACAACCAAATATACTTGAAGCTGATACTTGCAATACACGAACGAAATTATTTCCACTTCAGCCAACTGGACTGATATTGAGCTCTGTATCTTCAGTGATAAAATATTACTTTCCTAAGCCTTCTGTGATATTATGGTCCCATATATTAAATGTGTCTTTAATAATGTAATTTAATATACGGTTGTATTTGGGTTTAATTCCTGTTTGACGACGAATATTAAATTAAATGAAAGTTAAAATAAGATGTGCAAAGCTCTTACTTTGATTTCAATTTGTTGGTAAATTGAAATAAAATGTGACACAGAGCCTTGTGTTTGTGAATTACGACACGGTTCCGTAAATAATAATAGTAGGTAGCTTATGAATTTATGAAACTTCATTACAACGAGGGGTATTTATTACAAACGAGTGTGAGGTTATGAAACAAGCAAAGCGAGAAGAACTAAAGACGTTTGAATGGAACCACAAATTTCACCGGAGTGTTCGAAGACACGCTTGCTCAGCAGCGGCACGGTTCGCCGAAGGTCGTGGGTTCGAATTTCGAATACGTCCTGTGCGAAATTTTTAGTTTCCATATTTACAAGCTAACATGTACAAAATATTTTTTTAACCAATACTTCGCTAAGCCATGTGTTTCAAAGGGTCAGTGAACTCACCACATGAGATAGAAGAATGTCAATAAGGTAATTGAACTCACCTAATGAGGAAGAAGGAGCAGAGTACAGCGAGCAGCGGCAGCAGGGTCCCGAAGCAGGCCAGCAGCAGCGTCTGCATGTCCGTGAACCCTGAGAACACGGAGAGGACTGCGCGAGGTCACAACGAATACACACCAGCGGTTTAAGGGACACATTACTTGGAAAAAGCTACTGATATTTACTTACTAAACTGGGAAAAGTTCAAAAATAAAACGGCTAGGGATTGAACTGCCGCGCCTTCTGATCTGACTAGCTATTTCGTACAGCAGGTGATTAATAGACGCGATAGCAATGTGGGTTTCGCACGGATTGAGTGGTCATGGCTTTTTTTAGCTAAGAAGACATTTTAGCTTAGTTCATATACTAGGTACCAAACCAATTAACGACTGTTAAATAAATGGATGCTATTATTTTGAGACCATTAACGAGTGTTTACAGCCACAGTAGTTGTAAAAATCTACTTTGTTTGAAATTGTATGAAATTGATTCGGTTTGATAACTTTGGCTATTATATTACAGATTATGTGATTTAATTACCCGTGTACAAATTGTTATTGTATGAATTTCATATTACAACGTGTCAGCCTGATGCAATAATCGTGTCTTTTGGGACTAGTTATGAATAGAACTACACAGATTGGCTTATTGTGTGCAATAAAGCTTTTTTATGGAAAAAATGTAATGCTGTTAATATATTAGTATTTTTTTAGTGAATCCGTAAAATTCCACAGAAATAATGTTTTTCAAGTGAGCACATGCCTAGACGAGTGTATATTATGCATGCTCGCTCAGTCAGTAGAAAATAGACTAAATCAAAGAGTGGGATGAAAGGGAACTTCTAAACCAGGGACTGCATTACCGCAAAATTGGGTTACCACAATAAAACGATATGACGTCATATCATTATTTTCGGGTATCCAATTTTTAACGATATCATTATTAGCGATATAATTTTTCCGGTACACTTACTATTTCGATACAGAAATCACTTAATTTAAACGATATCAACATATAGCGGTATCCTTATTTTTTCGGTATACAAATTTTCATCGAGATCGTCAATGCGGTACCGAAACAACCGTAACTTTGTGCTACCGAAATACAGAATATTATATCGGTACCGAAATTATAACGGTAGCCGTTATTATTTCGGTTGGGTAGAGATACTAGGTAAGCGTCCGCGGCGCGACGGCGTTCCGCACGGCACGCGTGAAAGGGTGGGAAATAAGGCTTCCTTGTTAATTTTACCCGCTGTGCGTGCAGGTCCAGATTCCATCGCGCGAGTATTCCTCGCGCGCGATTTGATTCGCGCGAGAAAATCGCAGTGCGTGCTAGAGGTTGTTTCGTCCAAGGCCTTAGTTCAGTAGGCTGTCGAGCGTCGCTCGATTCGTACTGTATATTCCGCATTAATCTGTATGGTAGTTTCCTAGACTCTTTCTATAAATTTAATAATATAAGTAGGTTAGATACTTATACCTACTTACTTAACAACTAAAGTATACCTATAAGTAAACGGCCTCCGTGGTCTGAGCCATAGGCTTTCGACCCGGAGGTCCTGGTTTCGATTCCCGGCGGGGGACAATGACTTTATGTAGTTTTTTCTAGTTTGGATAGGACATTGCAGGCTGATCACCTGATTGTCCGGAAAGTAAGATGATCCATGCTGTCGTATAGGCATGTAAATAGTCGGTCCTGCGCCTGATTTCTCTCTGGTCGTGTCAGTCAATCTGTCTCATCAGAATAAGAGATTGAGGGAATAAAGATTGCGCTTGTACAATTAATACAATTTCCGTTACGTCACAAAAAGTCGCTAGTCGCAAGGTCGCAACCCTAAAGCGTGCGAATGAGCGAGCTGTTTGAGACTTTCAAAGAAATAATAGCTCTCGCGCGTAGCTATTCGGCACATTTTTGCTTGCATGCGCGATCGGTAGGTTATTATAAAAGTAGGTATTGAATATTGATGCGCTTGCGAACGGAATTGGACTTTATTCTCGGGCGGAAAGTTTTATTTTTGTTACGATGTTGTTTTAGAGTGCGTCTTCTGTACCCTAGTACTATTATACAACGTGTAACAGAAAGGGTATATGCATCGAGAAATGTGTGAATCTACCCATGAAACTGAACAACTTTCCCTAAGGAACATAGGTCGAAAAACGAAAAAAAAATTGTGACCTTCCATACAAAATGCATCAGCTGATAGCGTATTTAGTATGGGAAGTCAATTATTTTTTTTCGTATTTCGACCTATGTTCCTTAGGGAAAGTTGTTCAGTTTCATGGGTAGATTCACACATTTCTCGATGCATATACCCTTTCTGTTACACGTTGTATATTCTGTGGCCCGACTAGTCTGTGACACTGGCTGATCACCCAAAAGTTGTTTAGTTTTGGAAAAAGTTGTTTAGTTTTGAGAAAATTGGCAGATTTGGCGAGTTCGGCAGATATGGCCAGTTTTGCGGGTTTGGCGAGTTTGGCAGATTTGGCGGGTTGAGCAAATTTGGCGAGTTTGGCGAGTTCGGCAGATTTAGCGAGTTTGGTGGGTTTGGCGAGTTTGGCAAAATTGGCGAGTTTGGCAGATTTGGAAAATTTGGCGGGTTTGGCGAAATTGGCGAGTTCGGCAGATTTGGCGAGATTGGCATTTGCGAGTTTGGCAGATTCGGCGAGTTTGGCAAGTTTGGCGAGTTCGGCAGATTTGGCGAGTTTGGTAAGTTTGGTAGATTTGGCGAGTTTGGCGAGTTTTCTGAGATTGGCGAGTATGCTGAGTTTGGCGAATTTAGCGAGTTTAGCAATATTGGCGAGTTTGGCATTTGCGAGTTTGGCTGATTGGGCGAGTTCGGCAAATGTGGCGAGTTTGGCAAATTTGGCGAGATTGGCAGGTTAGGCGAGTTTGGCAGATTTGGTGAGTTTGGCGAATTTGGCAGATTTAGCGAATTTGGTAGATGTGGCGAGTTCGGCAAATTTGGCGAGTTTGGCGAGTTTGGCAGATTTGGTGGGTTTGGCGAGTTTGGCAGATTTGGCGAGTTAAGTAAATTTGGTGAGTTTGCTGAGTTTGGCGAGTTTGGCAGATTTACCCCCCTTGACCCCCATTGACCCCCGTTGGTATGTATGATCGTATGATCCCGTAGATCCCCTTGACTCCCCTGCGCCCCAATTTTGCCAAACTCGCCAAACTCAGCAAAAATTTGCCAATCTCAGCAAACTCGCTAAATCTGCCAACTCCGCAAACTCGCCAAATCTGCCTAACTCTGCAAAACCCACCAAACTCGCCACATCTGCTAAACTCGCCAAATCTGCCAAACGCCAAACTTGCCAAACCCACCAAACTCAGCAAACTCGCCAAATCGACCAAACTCGCCAATCTGCCAAATTTGCCACATCTGCCGAACTCGTCAAACCCGTCAAACTCGCCACATTAGCCAAACTTACCAAATCTGCCAAACTCGCCAAACTCGCTCGCTACATCTGCCAAACTCGCAAAATCTGCCAAACTCGCCAAATTCGCCGAACTCTCCAAACTCGCCACATTTGCCAAACTCGCCAGATCTGCCAAACTCGCCAATTTAGCCAACTCTGCAAATCTCGCCACATCTGCCAAACTCGCAAAATCTGCCAGACTCGCCAAATCTGCCAAACTTGCCAAACCCACTAAACTCGCCAAACTTGCCAAATCTGCCAAACTCGTCAAATCTGCCGATCTCGCCAAACTCGTCAAACCCGCCAAACTAGCCACATTTGCCGAACTCACCAAATCTGCCAAACTCGCCAATTTTGCCAAACTCGGCATACTCGCCAATCTCAGAAAACTTGCCAAACTCGCCAAATCTGCCAAACTCGCCAAATCTGCCTATTCGCCAAACTCGTCAAACCCGCCAAACTCGCCACATTTGCCAAACTCGCCAAATCTGCCAAACTCGCCAATTTTTCTAAACTCGGCATACTCGCCAATCTCGTCAAACTCGCCAAACTACACGACAGCAGCAATAAAAATAACAGTGTTATGTTAAGATAGTTTAATAAAAGTAAAAACAAAAAAATACGGGTTGCACTCCGGGAGTGCCGGTAGAAGTGAAAACTTGAACATTAACGTACGATAGACTCGATCGAAACATTACCTGAATAATAAAACAGTAAAATTCTGAATTCAATGCTGGTTCGATTCCCAAAGTGAATCACCGATATCTGTCTCGAGTTCTCTAGTCGATTTTGAGTTCGAATCGATTTTAACTCGAATATTTATTTAAATCTATTTTGAAAATCGATTTTGTTTTGAATCGATTTTATTCGAACCGATTTTAGTTCTAATCGATTTCAAAAATCGATTTAATTTACGATCGACATCGATTTTAAAAATCGATTCTTATTCAAATCGATATTGTATAGGCCTACGCCCCGGAGCACCCTCAGTTCCAAAAAAAATAATTGGTTTCAATTATAGGGCTCCGCCCCGGAGCACCCCCAGTTCCAAAAAACATCGTCTTACAACTAAAGGCCTCCGCCCCGGAGCACCCCCAGTTCCAAAAAACATCGTCTTACAACTAAAGGCCTCCGCCCCGGAGCACCCCCAGTTCCAAAAATCATCGTCTTTCAATTATAGGCCTCCGCTCCCATAGGGCTCCGCTTCGGAGCACCCCCAGTTCCAAAAAAGCAATGATGTCATTCAATTATAGGCTTCCGCCCCAGTAGGGCTCTGCCCCGGAGCACCCCCACCAGCCAGCTCTGCCAAACTCGAAATGGAGGCTGAATCATTGCTCAAGGATTCCGTGCTTCGGAGGGCACGTTAACCCGTCGGTCCCGATCGCTGTCTTTGATAGTGGTCAAACAAACAATACAAAACCAAAACAATACCAGAGGCTTATAGAAAACTAAAAAAAACTCTGACACCATGGTTCATCAGGTCGATCGACTCGAAACCCGTACGACAGAAGAAGACTATCGATCAGCATAGCACTAGTCGCGCCCGGTGAGCGACAGCGGCGCGGCGCGGGGCTCGGCGCGGGGCTCGGCGCGGGGCTCGGCGAGGGGCGCGGCGGCGGCTCTTCAGGATTTCGGTACCGAAATCATCGAAATATAAGGGTTAAATAACGGTAGAGAAAACGATACCGCAAAACATGATAAGGGTTTTATAATGATACCGTTATATTCAATACCGTTATAATGGTATGACAAAACGATATTGAAATTACAAATTAGGGTTAATAGTATAGAGGTAGCCTTACCGTTTAAACATAAAGCGGTACCACAAAACGTCAAGGAGTACAATATGGGTTAAATGAAATAAGGGTTTTGAGACGGGTGAAATTAAAGGGGTTAAACAAACCGCTACCGCTTTTTCATAACCTATATTTAACCTTTATCTCTACCGAAAACAGTCCCTGTTCTAAACGGATTCTGAAAATTCCATCAGAAGCTTTTAGTGTGAGCGATTTGTCGTTCGAGCTCTTCATCAATTTAGCGAGTGAGTGAGTGAATGAGTGAACGGTTGAGTGGATGGACAGTTTACTGCGAAATCTCGCATACAGTTAAACAATTCTCACTTCAGTTTGTATAAATTTATGAAAGGCGCTACAGTACTACTTACTTATTTTACAATGGGATATGTTGTCGTACGAAGTTTTGTTGTACTCCATATTGAAACCTGATGAAATTACCTACAACTTTGGTTTTTACGTTTTTTGTCTATCTCCAATGGTTGCCTAGATATGCGTGTGCGCCCTTATGTGCGTAATTACAGCTTTTCTATGGCGAACACACACAAGTATGGTTAAACTGCAGTCGTGAAATAAAACATCTGTAGTGTCTAACACTAATATTTAGTAAAAACATAAACATACCAGTCACACCTTAAAACATCTATCTGTACTAATATGAGAGTATAAGTAAAAGTAGGTATATTTAGACCCGACAGTAGCAATAATCTACCTAGGTTTTCAGGAATGCTATTAAAAGCACACACACTCGTTACTCGTATTATGGCTCTATCAGCCCATCTATAAACACGCAAGGTAATATTTTTTGGTGAAAATGTCAAGAGACCTAGAAGCAATTCCTTTATAAAAATTGTATTAGGTAATTTATACAGGATTTAAAGAATTACTGCGTTCTTTACAACCACATGTGCTAATAATGATAACAAACAAATTTCCCAAAGCACTAAAATTTTAGCTCAAAGAAAAATATTTCCGTCTTCATTCAAAATTGTAGAGAAGCGGTGAGCATTTTTGCATGACAAAGACAAACAATTTTTCGTCATGAATTTTTTGTGTATTGGAAAAGTTGTTTGGTAACATTAGTATAGTAGACCATGTGGTTTAAAGGAACGCAGTACTTTTTTTTACACCCTGTATAGTAAACAAATGCGTTATTCACACGGTAGCTCAGTTGTTCACGTGCAAACACTAATATAGTAGATAAGTAATGTAATGACAAAAGCATAGAGTTCTATCTACGAGTTTGTTGTTGAAAGCCACGCAGACAACATGGCGCCGCCGATTTTTTTATTTTCACCGGAGATGGAGTTTATTATGGAAATTTACATTCCGTTATAACTTTTTCATTGAAATAATGGTTTGGCAACGAGTAGACTCATATTATCTAATGTTTTATAAGGCCCCATTTTGGGCGCCATTTATGAAAATTATGGTTTAATTTAGGTTACTGGAGTTCAAGATTGTATTAGTAATTTTCATGAAATAGATTTTTTTATGTACATTTAAAAAGAAATAAGTACCCACTTGAACCAATATTGTTATTTTTCGTGTTCTTCTTTTATCGCGTGGATTATTGGGCTGATCCTCAGTGTCAGAGTTTTTAACCACCTGATGTGCCTTTTTGTTTACCTATTTCCTATACACGCGCTTTCAGAAAACCGTGGTTTACGAAATGTAATTAAATCATATTATATTCTTTATTGCATCAAAAACATTGGAAAATTATTTAAAAAATTGTTGCAAGGGCAGGCTTATCTCTATAAAAAGATCTCTTCCAGCTAACCCATGTGTTGTGAGAGAATTTAAACTTTTGGGGCAACACAGCAATTCAAGAATAAATTAAAAATAAAATTAATAACAACCTAATAAAAAAATCATTGATTCAAAATAAAATATTGTTGGTTATTTTATTTAACTCGATAACTTCCAATCCATTGAGTCTATCTAAGAACTATTTATTACTCAAATTGACGTTGAGCTGAGCAAACTGTCTTTGAAGATTTAAAAGCTAAGAATTGGAGGTTTTTTAGCAAATTCATCGTGTCTGCTCTCTGCACTAGAAGAGTAGTATAACGAGCCTGGGTACTTTTGATGCTTAAATCTATTTCTTCTCATTTAAGTATTATTTACAGTAACTGTTTTATTTATTGTTTTATAGAGTTAAAATCTTTGATATCTTTAAAGTAATTCAAGATGCAAATAATTGCTTAGAAAATTATTAAATTCAAGTAGGTAATTATCACTATCTTTAAAAATATATTATTTCATTTCTGTTATCATAATAATATAGCATACCTCCACTCCACGTAACTCACTCAACTTCGACACCGCTGAAAAGCTTCCATCTGCCCTGAATACCAATAGGTATGGCCTGGGCCTCACCTCACGCCCCGGCCCGACTGTTGCTAGGCAACGGAATCGTGTACCACTCTACCCTCAGATTTTGTCCACGTTTATACCGGGTGTAAGGGACAGCGTACCAGAAATTGATAGGGGTCAGTCAACAAAACTGAACAACTTTCACTTTCACCAGGATTTTTTTCAGGAGATGAATTTTATTTTTTTGCTTTTTAATACAAATTTTATTATTATTTATTGAAAACATAATTTGACAGTATAACAGCATACGCCAAGGCACTGGATTGTCTGATCTAGGTCGTCATTGTACGGGAAAGTCATTTTTTTTTTCATTTCCTGAAAGAATTTCCTGGTGAAAGTTGTTCAGTTCCGTTGACTGAGCAACTCCTATCAGTTTGCGGGAAGCTGTCCCTTACACCCGGTATATATACACCCGTACACGACCATACATTCATACAAGCCAAGTGAATGAGTGTGGTCATTAATTTAAGAGGCTAGAGGAGTGTCGAAATTGCACCTTCTGATTGGGGGTACGAGATGAGTGTTAATTTTGTGAGCAAAGAAAACAAATTGCGAGGAAAAAATTTCGGTGTCTGGAACAAAGAAGTGCTAACAATGTTTGTCATTTCAACTCTGACCTACACTAGTATTTAATACTCTTACAAGTCTTATACGTTGTCTCTCTTCTGTCTTTCGACTAGGTAATATTTACCTGCATAATCCTAGAAGTGTTTAAAAACTCTTTGAAAGACCCCACCACTTTACATTATTCGGCGGTATAAAATTATCAAGCTCGAACCATAATCGCAGGTTAGATTAAAAGGGTCGCAGCCTGGATTATGACCTGCAGCCAGCACGGCAGCGCGAGCTGATTACCAATTTACATAGTATATGGAGCAGCTTGGGGCTGGCATACGATACACGTGTCACAGGGTTGTTAATTATGAATGATGTGTGTATCATTTTGGGGAATAAACAGTTAAGTACACATTTTTGGAAAATAAAGTTTAGAAACTTCAAGTTCTATATCTAGTTTAGTAAGATACTCACTTGTATCGGGCGCGAGGTCGTTGTCTACTTCGTTTGCGGTGATGTTCAGCAGATTGTAGGCGCTCTTGTTCTCCCCCCTCCCCCCCTTCAGCACCTCCACCAGTTCCACGTAGTCCACCTTCCTCAGGATGTCGCTGCTGTTCTTGTCTGTTCGCTCCAGGATATTATCACTCCTACCACTAACACTCTTATTAGTAACCTCGCTTTCGTTGATCTTTGCCGCGATGAGGAATTCAAAACGCGGCGGCTCAACGAACGCCTCAGACCTCCCTTTAAATAATATATCGGTTAATGTTTCTTCCCTATCCGTCTCCGAATCTATAAGCTCTTCAAGAAATGGACTTGATATGTTCATCTGCTTCTCGAAAGAATCCGCGTCTTTCCTTGACACTTTGAACGCTGATTGGTCTTTGTTCACCTTCCTAGACAGCTCTCGATCTCTGTTTTGTTCTGCTGTTATGATTTCATCTAAGTGCACGTTCTGTTTGTGTGACTCGTGGTCTTCTGGTTTGAGCTGTGCTGCGATCACTTTCTTCGACAGATCGTCGTCTCGATCTTGTTCTGCGGTCATCATGGCATCCATGTTGTTGTTGGCTTTCCTACTCACTTCTTCTTCATTATATTTTACAATTAAAGTATCAGTATTAGCGTCTACTGGTAGATAAGTGTCATTATTATTATAATTATATACTATATCGGTAGCGTTGTCGGAGTAGGGCCTCGCGTGCACTATGTCCGCTGTGAGAAGTGCGCTTAGAAGGAAAAACATTAATTTTAACTTCACGTTCGTCATGTTGAGGGCGTTTGATCAAGTTTTCATTGTTAATTGGCGTTCTGTGTCCTAGTGAGATTGCGAGTCCATTCCCTTTGACCTGAAACAAAAGAGGAACTGTTAACAACAGAAGTTTTTAAAAGCAGCATGATTAATGAAGTAAGAACAAAGAATCTGTCTTTTTCTCGTCGGAAAGTAATTTTATGTTTCTCATTAACCTTTTGGTTGGGAAAATTGTGTTAACGACGCTGACGTAACTTAATACTTGAGTTTTTCGTGGAGTTTTTATTTGATTATTGTGGGAGAGAGTTACGGAACAGAAGCCTGTCCAAGTTCTACTGACAAAAATATATTGGATATAAAATTGTTGTGTCATACAACATGATGACAATAAATACGCAAAGTATGAAAAAGAAATGTCCATGGTTTGGACATTGACAAATCACCGTTGTTCCACCAAAACCCTCAAAACGAGGTTCATTTTTCTGGAGAAAGATAACGGTTACTTACTGCCCAAAGCTTATCATAAAAATACTTGGCAAGTTCATGTTTTGATAGAATTTATGGGATATCTTTGTTAAGTCAAACTTATATTGTATATTGCTATATGTATTTGTTTACTGTCAAATTATTCGGGCTGACTTGCGCGATTTCACACTACTTTGACATGCAGTATGGACGATATAGGTCGCTAGTCCTACAATATTTCTTTAGAGTACTTTTTCAAGTTGAACTGCACGCACGCAGCAGCAGACAGTAATAATAAATAAATCGGCTCTCGAGACTGACAGCTAGCTTGAGTTTGCATCAATACAAAACGGCCGCCTGTCAAGAGTAGCATCTGACACAGCGATCATTTGACAGGTTTTCGTGTTTACCTGGCTGCTGCTTGCACTGCAACATGGAATAGTACTTTAACGTACCCTACGAAGCTATCCAATTTTTTTCATGTTACTAATTTATCGAATTCTCTTAAGCCAGAGCCAGAATTACGAACCTCTTGCCTTGTTAATCTGTAGGTACTGTAAATCTGATATAACAGCTGGACAGACCCGTATAATAGTTCCTACGCTATTTCTAGCAGCCTTTATAACTCGAGCAGCACTTGAAAATGCGGCACTTCAACCAGCGTGCTTGTCTCGCTCGGACGCGGAACGAGAGACAGGGATGCAAGATAACGGTTAGCTACCGGGCTTCAAGGACTATTGACTGCGATTTAGTTCAATCTAAAGTTTTGCGAGCAGTTACAGCAATTTGTTCAAGGGTTTGCTTGTAATTAGTGATTCTTTTTTATTTTAAAAATTTTATAAAACTGTTAACACTGAAATTATATTTGTCTGAGAGCATAAAAAGGTGATTCTTCATATAAAACTGAATTACTTTCCATACGGAAAAGGACTCTTCTAAATCGGATTCAAAAGGATTTACGCTCTGCCAGCCCATTTAGGCAAAAGGCGTGATTTTATTTACATGTATATTCTAAATGCCGATGAGTTGGTCCGACTGACGACTCTATCGTCAGGGACTTTGTCTCACTAACTGACCGATATAATCTGAAACTGCTATGGTGATGCATGTTTGATAGGTAACTCAATTCATGTAAATTGCAGGGTCCAGTCTGTTATATAATTTTCTAGTGCATTTCGACACTCAATTGGTCTCTCCAATAGAAACACGAGTCGATTTCCGTGAATCGACGGCCGCGATGTGAATTTCGCAGTCAGCAGTTTGATAATTAGTCATTATTCGAGTGGTACGTATGGCATACCTATACAGCTTTTGGCTTTATTGCTTTGTGCACAACAGCTGGTGCCGAGAAGAGAAATTATGTCACTGGTGATACATTTATTGGTAGATTGGTTGATTCAAATAATGGTCAAGCTCAAGATGTCTTTAAGTCCAAAATAAAGTAAATGGAATTTACACTCTATGCAGTTACCTTTATCGTAGAGTGTTAATACTATTTAAATAATTAGGGATATCTTGAATCAGAGGGTTCCAGCCCTCTGATTATTATTATTATCTGGCTAAGTGTAATCAAACACTAGAAATAAAAGTCAACATCATTCATAATCATGCGTTAAAAATTGATTTGCTTTATTTTTACAAGTCCAAATACAGGATGTATGTAAGCAAGTTTTATCCCTGACTTTCAAATTAAATTGGATTCCTAGTAAAACCTTTGAAGGAATGACGTGACGTGCAGGATGAAACAAACTAATTAGCTCCCATACAAATAACTGTGTAGGTATACATACATAGAAAAATAATAAAACACAAGCACACAGAAAGCGTAAGAGAGATGGATTAGAGGATCGCTCCGTCCGATCCGGCTATCTCAAGCTCATCAGGAAATAAGACGAGGATTCATATCACGCCATATTTTTCTACCCGCCAAAAGAAAACCGAATATTATTGAAATAGAAATAGAAGAAATTTTATTTGTTTCATGGTTTCATATATTAATGGATCCTTCTCTTTGGCTTCTGTAAAGAGACTAAAAATTCCGGCGACAAAATTACATACTTATTACCCATTTGATTCGTATGTAAACCTATAAATCCGATACAAATAATTTTATCAAAAACATTTGACAGTTGGAAACACTAAAATACTCGTACTTATATGTCGGTGGTGTACCGCCATATGACCGCTATCAAATAAAATATGACATACTTGTAAATTGAGTCGACACTAAATCATCGCTTGCCGAGCTATTTGTCGCCAGTGAGCCTTATTTATATTTGTCCTATTATTCTTCTATCTCTCATCCTTGCCTTTTTATGGAAAATATTTCAATTTTATAAAAAAAATGCGCACAATGATACGGGTTGTCGTGGTAAGCGGGTTCGTAACACACATCTGTATAGGTACAAAAGAAAAGATATCACCTGCAATAGGTACTGAAATATTCTATGCTTTTCAACTTAAAATATAAAGTCGTTATCTGTACTTTATTACTTCAAATATTCGTTTTCTTATTCTTAATCAACGAAAAACTTGTTCAGACGTTTTAAATTAATATTTTACACTGCGGGAGAATACCCCGTTTTTATTTTAAGCTCTTTTACGAACCCTTTATGCTCTAACACGATGTTACAAGTAATAACACAAGCACTTGGTTTTTGTATAAATTTCCCGTGGGAAAAACAGCGTACAGAAGTGATCCTGACATAATTGGGAACCAATAACGACAACAATTTATCACGCAGCCATTTTCCAGCGAGGGATTTTTTTGTTACATCATTTTTGGCGCGAACTGGTGGCGCCCATTCATTGCAGACGACTTTTTAAAGGACAAAAAGGTTGTTTCGCAAAATATTTCAGCATAATTTTATGAGAATCGCCGAAATAAAAGAAGCCAAGAAGCCTTGTATTTGTATATCAGCAAAATTTTCAGAAATTTGGTAGAAGTTTTCAATATTTCATTTCAGCAACCTGATATTTTTAACCTTTTAAAAGCGGCTAGTTATTTTAACACGAACAATACTATTATTCTTCTTGCAGTTTAGCTCGTGGCGAAATAAGTTTTCCCACGAGCATGAGGTGTTGAAGTTAAAGTCCAAAAGATACTTACGGGAATACAAATTTATAAAAAGAAAGATAATAACCATTCCCGAAGTAATTCTAGAACCTTGGCTCTTCGATTCTTTACGTTTAACTTCCCGTGGGAAATTACTCGTTCGTTTTAAGTATTAGTGTTTATACCGCAGTAAAACAAGGATAATGCTTAACGCGACGTTAGTCTATCTTTTGGTAGCAAATATCTGTACCTAAATAAAAGTATGTAGCCTAAACTTCTTTCCACGACAATTACGTATTTGACATCCCATACAAATGATGTCAGCTGATGGACTCATTTTTATGAGACATAAAAATTTTGTTCCTCAAAATTCTACATAGTATTTGGGGAAAATTTTCTGTTAATTAATAGAGATCATAACATTGCGTTTAAACGTACATATCTCCTCCAAAAATAAAATATACCATGCCTTTCGTAATTAATTTAGAAGCCGACCCTCGGGGGAGAATACAATCTGAAATCCAGATTCGAAGACACTCTCAATTTCCGGGTCCCGGAGTCCCGAGTCCTCTATATAGCACAAAGAATACGTGTGCCCAGTGTCCCATGGGAAGGCCGCTGGAGGTCACTATCTCACTCGTAGAGCACCTTAATAACGGGATGAAGCTAGGCGCAGTCGAGAACCGGACTAGGTTCGTATTTATAGTTTGATTTCTGCGCGTTGCAAAGTCTTTTTTTTCTGGGTTTTCTTTTGTTTTTTTTATTGTAGAACAATTTTATTGGAGTTGAAATATAATATTGCAAAAATTACTAACAAATCAATTAACATTCTTTTTGCTTCGTGTCGGTTAACGGATCAGCGACAACTTCATCAGCCCAGTATTCAGCAACTTGATGGGCTTTCTCGTGGGAAAAGAATATTTCTCAAAAAAACTTAGGTACTCTGTTTTACTCTTCAGCACTCCAAATAAATCCCAACAAAAATCCACATCAATCAGTCACTACGGCTTTACGCGAAAAGAAAGAAAAAGAAATAAATTCACACATTTGTGATGTTGAAAAAGATACAGAGTTTGTCAAGAAGCTTGTAGAAATGAATATTTTGGATATATGTCTATCTACCTACTCATTAGAAGACATAGCCTGACTAATCTCGCTGCCATTAATCTAATCCTCTGCGAACCGAGTCACTAAATTGCTAACTCAAACATCTCGTTTTCATTATCCCTTCGCAATTATAACGGACCAGATTTTGTCGTCAGGTCAGGAACGGCATTGGACGTCACGTCTCATCACGTCACGTCTTGCCACGTCACGCCGCGTCACGTTCGGCGAATAAAGGGTTCTTGAACACGCCCGAGGGCAAAAAAGGCCCGTAACCTGCGAACCCTTCCCTTTCTTTAACAATTTTATCTAAGTCTGCTCTACATAATAGTAATGTCTTATTAGGTGCCTCGAGAAAAATATTTTTTTCATTTTTCTCGAAGTCCAAATAATTGTCAAGCAATCTATTAAACTTTTAGCGTGGTTTAAAGATTTCCTGACCATATTTAAGAATTTATGAAATTTGAATTTGCGTTTTGGTTCAAATAATAAAAATAAAACATCTCAAAGGAAAAGTAATTAGATAAAAGAAATACATCCCGTCCACTAGTACTCATGTACCCATATTTTAGCAATGTTTCTTATTGTTAAATTAACAGCACATTCTTTTTAAATAATTTGCAACTTAACAAAAGAGAAGTAGTAGATTAATGAATCCAGTTCAAAATGGATTACATTGGCCAAGTAGGTACTGTGTAGGTAAGGGATAGTACAATTTCAATCCTAATTTCACGTGGCTAATCAGGCGTAACCTTAATCAAGGTAATAGAAAATAGGCTAGGCCCAAGTCTAGATATTTAAGCATTATCTAGTGAGGTGACACTAACAGGCCTGAAACTCAGGTCGTCTGGAAGTCACAGTGATAAACATTTGGGACAATGAAATTTAAGCCTTCGTTCAAATAACGGGTCTTTTAGAAGCTGTTTAAATACTTAGCAAAGTGTCTCTACGCCTAAGGAAATTTTCACTAATACTTATCTAATTAGGATTGGCAGCAGTTTTTAGTATAATGGACAAAATTTAGGCTATATAGCTACGCATAATATAAGTAGGAACATAATTTAATCGCATGGCTTCGTAAGTCAAAGAAAAAAATTCTGTGGCGAAGGGTTTTGGCTTCGATTTTCCCGATGAACATTTCGATTACGTACTGATTTAGTTAATGAGCTTTCTTTGTGTTTGATTTTCATGAGTAGGTATAAATTTAATGTAAGCGAAAGATCTGAAGAACGGAAAAATTTGCCTATCCAAATAAAATCTATCAATTTAATAAAGGCTGAAAATACAATACCGTTTTTCAAAGGTAACTAAGTTTAGAAGATGTTTAGAAGTATTTATTACAAGTGAAGGTATTTGTCTTTGACGTAGAATTTCATCAACCCTGATTTGAAAATAGTCTACATTGCGACAAATAATAATACAATATAATAACTTTGTGACAGCCATCTTGAGGTTTTTAATATTAAACATAAATTCAGCAAGTATAACGTGATAATTTCTTTAGTTAAAGTTTGCATGTCCTCAAAAACGAACCACTTTTCGCAAAAAACAATAAAAATCGTTAATTTTATATGACAAGTATGTTTTTATTGAACGTGCATTATTTACTATTTTTAAAATTCGCATAGCAAAAAAAGTACATGAGGTATTCTAATTTATCTAACGTTAGTGTGAACGAACAGGCTTCTTTTCGGTGAGATCGCTCGCATGTTTGACCAAGTTTAAATCTTAAATCAAGTTTAAAATTACAACCAATAAATCATAGAAATAAATATAAATAAAACCTTGATATCTCGGATATTTTTATAAAAATAGACCCTTTCCTTTATACGACCCTCGCTATTCTTCATGTTGATAAAAAGGGTTTGTCTACACAGATTCAGAACAAAGATTCAAAAACAAAATTCTTTATCATATTATTATTGTCTTAATTCTTGACAAACGTGTGAAAGGAAGAATATAAGTACTCACAACAAGGTTTTATTTATATTTATTTCTATGATTTATTGGTTGTAATTTTAAACTTGATTTAAGATTTAAACTTGGTCAAACATGCGATCTCACCGAAAAGAAGCCTGTTCGTTCACACTAACGTTAGATAATATTAGAATACCTCATGTACTTTTTTGCTATGCGAATTTTAAAAAATAGTAAATAATGCACGTTCAATTAAAAACATACTTGTCATATAAAATTAACGATTTTTATTGTTTTTTTGCGAAAAGTGGTTCGTTTTGAGGACATGCAAACTTTAACTAAAGAAATTATCACGTTATACTTGCTGAATTTATGTTTAATATTAAAAACCTCAAGATGGCTGTCACAAAGTTATTATATTGTATTATTATTTGTCGCAATGTAGACTATTTTCAAATCAGGGTTGATGAAATTCTACGTCAAAGACAAATACCTTCACTTGTAATAAATACTTCTAAACATCTTCTAAACTTAGTTACCTTTGAAAAACGGTATTGTATTTTCAGCCTTTATTAAATTGATAGATTTTATTTGGATAGGCAAATTTTTCCGTTCTTCAGATCTTTCGCTTACATTAAATTTATACCTACTCATGAAAATCAAACACAAAGAAAGCTCATTAACTAAATCAGTACGTAATCGAAATGTTCATCGGGAAAATCGAAGCCAAAACCCTTCGCCACAGAATTTTTTTCTTTGACTTACGAAGCCATGCGATTAAATTATGTTCCTACTTATATTATGCGTAGCTATATAGCCTAAAATT